>MU732446.1:2521-52811 GCA_026770625.1 Nicotiana glauca
ATGACTTTTCGAGAGTTCGTTCATGGGAATACCAAGTTCATTCACATTGCGAACTGGCATGATGTTCACTGAGGATCCTCCATCAACCAAAATTTGATTTACCCTTTCATCACATATATATCTAACCATGTATAACGGGAAATTATGAAGAGTGTCACCTAGTAGAAGATCATCATTTATGAACGTAATTTTTTCCTCGCATGCGTTAGCTTCTTAAGGAATAGACTCAATGAGCTTTTCTGAAGATGGTGCCAATGGTAGGTCATCACTCTTTTCTTTCCCTTTATCAGTATTGCAACAAGAGGCCTCAATACCATCACGGGAAATCTTCATGCGGAACCAACATGGCAAGAAATCCTCCAAGGTCATTGGATGTCGTGACTTTTAAGGGTGGTGCACCTCCACTTTTGCTTTCTTCACATGCCTAAATGAATTCTGTTTTATTGGTCTTTTTACCATCATTTTCCTTGTTGGTTATTCTATTGATTCTTTTCGCGGGCTTCTTTTGTGGCGCCTACGATGAGTCATCAACGTCCAACCTTCATCATCATCAGGTTGACGACTTCAACTTTGTTGTTCTCCATTAATTCTTCATCTTTACTTTCTTTAAAACCACATAATTCATCCGGACTAAATGATACAAAGGTGATAGAGACTTGGTTTGCACTTGCTTTCTCATCTTCAAGCACGATCTTCTTTTCACGAGCCAAGTTCATAAATTTGTCCTTGAAGACAAAGCACTTTCTAGAGGGTAGCTCATAAGTCGATGGTATTTGTAGTAATTTGGATCATTCGTTTTACCAGCTTTATTTGGCCGCTTCATCTCCGGAAGCTTAATGAGATTTAACTCAATGAGTTCTTCAAAAATTGCTGGCACATCACAATCCAGAAATGAGTACTCTTTCTCTTGAATTTATTTTAAATTCAACTTCCCACTTGGTTTGTCTTGAAAAGAAGTGGCTTTCATACTCTGCTTCTTGATCACCTTCTTTGTGAACTTCACAAGTGATGTGTTGACATTCATAGCTTCTTTATTTTCATACCTCGATACAAACTTGCTCCATTTCCTGACTTCTTGCTTGTCATTCCCTTTGCAAGGCTCATAGATAGGCAGCCTTTCATTTCCAGTGGAGGCCATGCTTAACTCCATGTTGTGGGCATACATTGCGAGTTCTTAAAATGTGCTAGGCTTGATACATTGCAAGATGTAGCGGATTCCCCAATGCATGCCTTGGACGCAGATCTCTATGCCAGAAGCTTCACTAAGCCTCTCTTTGCAATTGAGGCTTCTATTCCTCCAACGATTGATAAAGTCGATAACTGGTTCACCATTTCGTTGATGAGTATTTGTAAGTTCTATCATACTCATAGTACATCTCGTGCTATAAAAGCGATTGAGGAACTCTTCCTCTAGTTGATCCCAACTATTAATAGATCTAGCCTTAAGGTCTGTGTACCAATCAAAATCATTTACTTTTAACGAGCAGACAAACTGCTTGACGAGGTAATATCCATAAGTCCCAGCATTGTTGCACGTCTCAACGAAGTGCGCCACTTGTTGCTTTGGATTACCTTTTCCATCAAACTCTTGGAACTTTGGAGGTTGATAACCAGCAGGCATGTTCAACATATCGACCCTTGCAGTGTATGGTTTTGCATATGTAAGGGAGGACTTGACAGCAACTTCATACTTATTCTTAATGGTTCCTTCAATGAACTCTTTTAGTTGATCAATTAGAATCGTCCCTTTAGATGAGACAGAGATAGCCTTAGCGGATGCTACTTGTCTTTGGGGAGAATCACTCTTTAGAACTTCTGGGAGCTTGTCAGGTGTGTGGGTAGATTCTTCTTCCATCAAGATTCCCACCCAATCTATTAGCTTATCGATTCTAGCATCTTGATTTTGCATGCGCTTGGTCAAGCCAGCGATTGCTTCCGTCAAGTTTGCCAACTGCTCTTCCACAGATGAAGTATTTGTCACCATGATTTGCATGATTGTCATGGACGATGGAGAGTAGCATGGATTTTCACACAGATTGATCCTTGATTGGCTCGTGCTATGTGGTGTAAGTAGGAAGGATCCATCACTTGAAGCATCATCATCTTCCTTCACAACAGAGTGCATGGATCCGGAGAGGTCAAGCAGAGCAAGAGTTTTCTTGATCTTTTCAGCAATATTGCTTCATCCTTCATGTGCGTTTGTTCAAGATCTTGCTCCTTTTGAGGATGAAGATCCGAAAACAGGGTTTGATGCGGATGACACTTGGGGTGCTTGTTGTCCTAACAAGCTTGTTTTGCTCCTCGTAACTGGTCCAAAGCTTCCAAAGATAACATCGAGGATGCTTTCCACATCAGCATAAAACCCAAAATTAGCAGCCTTGGTGGAAGTTGAGTTGGAGTTGATTTTCTTTGAAGTCATTTCAATGTTCTTAAACTTTGGTGATTGAAAAGTTGAGATGAAAGGTTGATATTGTCCTACTGGGTGTGCCCGAATTTATAAATAATAAATTTGCATCGAGAAAATAAAATTAGGACCAAAAAATATTGCAACAATCGTAGTATTTGATTTCAAATAATTTGAGTATACAATCTTTATGAATCCCATGATTCTTCTTTCCAATAACAAATAAATTTAAGGGCCTTTGAGCTTGATCTTGAATCTATATTTATTGCTGCGGACGATGATCTTGGGTTCAACTATCACGAACTTTGATTTGAACTCGTACTCCTTGAATCTTGATTTGTTCTTCGTTCTTGAGCTTGAACTTGATTTGTTCTTCGTTCTTGAACTTGAACTTGATTTCTTGAACTTGGACTTGATTGCTTGAAGCTTGAAACTTGTAGAGAAATTTGCGGTGTTTGATCCACGAGCTCTCTCTTGCTTTTATTTATAACTTCTGGTTGTCTTTTCTGAGTTATGAAGACCCCTATTTATAGTTGTCGGAGGGAAGAGTTATGATAAGAACAAAATCTTTCCGACCAACCAAATCGAAGTGTAACAAAATCATATTTGATTGGCCAGAACATGTCACTTGCACACGTGGTGCAATTTCATTAGCCTTTTAATGTGACTTGACATGCCTTGTCATTTTGACATATGACATGATCCTATTGGCTCTTTTGTTTGACTTGGCGTGCCACGTCAATTGACACGTGAAACCAAATTGGGCTTCTAAAAAGACGACATCTTGGGCTTAATATAGTTGGCTCATTACTTTAGGCCAATTAAATGGACTAGCCCAATGAATTTATTATTTATTTAATTCATATGTATTGGACTTACATGTTAGTTCAATTATATTAGCCTATAATATTATTTGGACCGAAACATATTTAATTTTAGATTAAATCCAAATTTGTCATGGATTTATTTCTAATAAAATTTTCATTGCCTACAGAGAGTTCTCAATAAATCTCCATCCCAAATAAAAGAAGACCTATGTATAGCCTAAGAAAATCGTTAAAATAACACGGGCTAGCCAGTTTTCGGACTGGTCATTCAAAAATACCCAGCGCTTGTCAAGTTATTGAAAAATAGATACTATTTTGCTACAACAAAGACTGGTCCAACATAATATACTGGAGTTTGGTGCACCTGTGTATGGACTTCTAGCATATTATACTGGACCGGTATACTTTACTGGCTCCAGCATACTTTATATTGGAACTGCAATATAACTCCAGTATATTATACTAGAGTTCTAGTATTAAGTATACTGGAGTTCCAGTATATTATACTGGAATTGCAGTATATTACACTGGAGTATTTTTTTCGGATTTTGAACAGTATTTTCTTTCAGATTTATCTTTACATGAAAAGTGACTAAATTTTGATGACTTTTAAAACTGTAGCTATTTTTGATTGACCACTTGTAAATTTGGTTATTTTTGAATTTCTCCTAAGGAAATCATGTACATAGGGCCCAGGGTGAAAAATCAGGCGATCCATGATGATAATTGTCACACCTACTTTTTTCTGCACCCCCTGAAGGGTATAAGAGAATTTTTTCCAATTAAAGGACAATCGAAATGAGATTTATTTATTTAAAGAATTCAGAATCACCACTTGAAATTATTTATGGTGTCCCAAATCACCGGGTCAAATCCCGAATCAAGGAAAAGATTGACTCTGTTTTACAGTCCGCGAACAAGAAATTCGGGTAAGGAATTCTGCTAACCTAGGGGAAGGTGTTAGACTTTCCTGAGTTCCGTGGTTCTAGCACAGTTGCTCAACTATTATTATTGGCATATTATCTGATTTTATTACAAGTTTTAAACCTATGTGCATTTTTAACCTTAATCGGTTTTAATTATTTTTAAAGAAAGATTTGCAACGTCATTTAAAATATGTCTGAACCAATTGACATAAATGCACTCATGGTCCGCAACACATTCTATATAACATTATTGAGATTTCGATTTGGGTCACATAAATGCGCACCCGAGTTTAGGAAGATAAATTATTAAAATAACGCGCCTAAAGCAACTACGCGTTTGCAACTTTGCAAGGGCCATGAAAATTCGCTAAACGGCATTCCTCGATTTCTAAGGATAAACAAAATTAATTAAATGAGGGCCGTGCAACTAAGATCTTGTTCGGCACGACACACCCCGACTTCCATTAAAAGGGGTTTCTAAATTTAGTTTTGAGGGTCGTAGTTCATACTTGTAATCCTAATGCTCAGATTCTAATACTAATTTGTTGTCAAGATCTTCTTAAAATTTTGAATCTGAATCAAAGATCGAAGGGAACTCTAAATGACGTTCTCAGATCAGCAAAAAATGGGCGACTAAAATGAACAGTTTCATACTTCCATATACTAGGTCCAACACTCCACACAAGACCCTAAGTAATCAATGTTTTATTCTGTCCATATCAATTGAAACAAATCAAGAAAAAACTAACTTGCTAATTGAATTTGGTTCGAGCTCTTTAACACTTTAAAAATGATAAGAACAAAATACACATCTCCAAGTGTTACCCCTTTTATTAATGAACGAGTTTAAACTACTGTGGAAGTCTTAGAGCAAATGAAAATCCAATCATATTAATTCATAATCACACTCCTTTCGAATGACCAAATTTGAATAAAGCAATCGCAGCCATAGACATTGGAAAAACATCCCTCTTCGAACATAGAGAATGCCGGCAAAGAAAATCCATCCAAATACTCTTAGATTTAACAGATCTAAAGAATTACCAAACATCCCAAAACTGAATGAGAGAAAACAATATTAGATATAAGATAGAATAGTGGAAGATTCATCATTTACACTTCCATAATCCGAAAAATTGCTATCGATTTTAGCAAATGCAGACAAGGTTCTGCTGGTACAAAGTGGAACCAAACAAATAGGAGGTTATCAATATGTCCAATACTTAGTGAATCCACCTACATGACTTAAAGATGCAAGATACATAACATATATTTGTGAAATCCATTTGCAGCTCATGAATTCGATTATTTTTACAAGGAGAATATCATATTGGACTTATGTTAAGCACAAAAATTACAATTTATGCTGACCATGACTCAATTAAAAATCAATCTCGCACACTACTAGATTTATGTTATTCATTTTCATAGAAAACTACTGAGATCTACAACATATTTCAAAAAAGAAAAAAATAATTTCATCAAACACACAATCTCAATTTGCAAACTATGTAGTTAACAAATAAAATTGAAATGAGAACATATATGCAGATTTCATTGCACTAGAACAGTCAACAGAGATCATTTTATTATTAAATGAAAGAAACTACAAACTTGCCTCGACAACAAAATACAACGCAAAATTAGCCGAAGAAACTGGACAGTGGTGAAACCAACAAGAATTCGCCAAATAGAGCTTCAGAAAACTTGAAAATGGAGCTCGACAGCTTCAAACCAGCAACAACCACAACACCACCATAGACAAGTTAATTTCTTTTCCCCGTTTTCCTTTTCTTTTATTTTTTCCTTTTTCTTTCCTTTAATTAATTAAAATCCTAAATTAATCTATTTTTATAGTAATTAAATTTTTTTATTGTTTTTAACAACTAATTAACTTAAAACTAAGTAAAAACACTAATTTCTAAAGACTAAAAATTAAATATGTAAAAATGACAATTTTTAGGATTTTTTCTATGATTTAAAAATATTAAACATGCATGAAATGCAAATAAATAAAGAAAAATTCCTAAAATCAATAAAAATTATTTTTGGCTATTTTTAGGAGTTATTTTCATGTAGAACAAAAATCACGTGCTCACAATAATATACTGGTAAAAATAGCACGGTATAACCATTTTTCGGACTGGTCAATCAAAAATAGTCAGTGTTTACCAAGTCAATGAAAAATATGCACTGTTTTGCTGCAATAGAGATCGATCCAGCATAATATACTGGAGTTTGGTGCACTTGTGTATGAACTCCAGCATATTATGCTGGATCAGTATACTTTGCTGGCTCCAGTATAATATACTGGAGACTGGAGCACTGGTGCTCCAAACTCCAATATATTATACCGGACCAATATACTTGCTGGAACTCCAGTATATTATATTGGAGTTCTAGTGTACTTATGCTGAAACTCCATCATATTATGCTGGAGTTCAAGTATACTTATGATAGAACTCCAGCATAATATATTGAAGTATTTTTCGGGTTTTGAACAATGTTTTCGCTCAGATTTATCTTTACATAAAAAGTGGCTAAATTTCGATTACTTTTGGAATTGGGCTATTTTTGAACGACTAGTTGTAAATCTGGCTATTTTTAAATTTCAACATTAAACACAATAAATTAATTTTAGGGTATTGTCATAAAAGGTTTAAAAGTTCCTTTTTGGTTTTTTTTTCTTAATAGCTTAAAGTATTTTTTTATAATTTCTAATTATGAAAGTTAATAAAGTTTCAGCATGTTTACTATGAGTATTGACTTTTTTTTACCGCCGGTTTGGATGGTTGTTACCTGATCAGTTGTAATGTATTGTTACTTTAAATGCAATATTTATTTTATTTATTATTTTAAATTTATTATATTGAATCGTTAAATTCATCGTTATGTAACGACGAAAAGTGCCACTTTATGAAACGACGAATTTTGTGTGGTGTTGTCGTTTCTTTGCTTTTTTTCCCTCTCATATTGCCCTTCTTTATTTAATCTATTTTATTCTTTATTCTATTTTTTTATATAATAATTCTACTTCGTGTTCTATTTTTTCTTAATAATGTTGCAAGTTTATTCTTCATATTGTTAGTGCATGATATCATGAAGCGACGGCAAACGATACAATCTATCCGAACATCATATTCATCAAACAATACGATACGATACGTAACAACAATCCAAACAAGTTGTTAGGAGTTATCAATGTATGGCGTTATTAATTCTGTAAGTTAATAGTTAAATGTATCTTTTAGCATAGCTTGGAATATTAGTTTTAAAATTTATTAACTAATTATTTTTTGGAGTGTAAAAAGTATGAAGGTACTAATTTAGGAATATTGTTGTTGGCGTATTAATTCTTTTGTTTTTTTTTATTATTGATTAAAATGTATGGAGTATTACTTATTTCAATTACAACTTTTAATGGAGTAAATATCGTCCAAACGCATCGTGGAAGAGAAATTTCGACTGGTCATAGTCGGTGACAGTGGCCGTCAGTGAAAGTCAAGAACCAAAAACAAGAGAAAGAAGAGTCACCGGCGAAGATTCCCGATTCGCGCAGTTGGCTTCGATCCTGTTTCAACACTATTTTCCAGTTGATGGACAAAGCAAAAGCCCCTAAAGTTAAGGATTCTGTACCGAAACTTTACTCCAATCCTAATTCCGAAGCTAACTATTACAGCCTCTCGTTTCAGGCATCGGGTACGTTTCTACATGACCTCCAGTTGTGAATTGTGATAGGCTTGTGAATTGTGATGAGTTATTTATTGAGTTGGGTTTGTTTTGTTACACAGTATTAGCTATTAAGAAGAGAAAGCCTCCCGGCTTGGTGAGCTTGTGTCTTGGAGTTATTGGCAGACATTTTGAGGATATTATCGAAGATCTCTCCGAGATAGCTGCTAATTTTCCGTCCAATATGAAGGTTCAACATTCTTATGCGCTATTTTATATATAATTTCTAAAGATGTGTCCTTTGGTAGGCGTAATACTGCTAGTTTTTAGTTGGCAATCATTTAACCCGACAAGGAGCCTTTCATGCTTCAATTAACCATATGTTCTTTTTCCATTCCTTTAAGATGATCAGGTTTTCAATCCATAAAATGGCAAATTACGAATGTCCTATATCCTAGTAGAGCAAGCTCAAATTTTCGCAAGTTTGTTACTCCACCATATTAAGGGTGAACATAATAGTGAATCAGTGTTTCCCTGGAATCTTTCTTCCAACTTTTGACAAAAGACTGCTCCTTGGCTTGTGTTTCTTCCTTCTTTTGTTTTCTTTGGGAATTGGGATTTTTTTTTTTTTTTGTGGTGGGGGAGGGGGGCGACTGAAAAATAAAAATAAAATTGTCAATCCATGCTATCTTTTCTTTTGAGAAGGTAACAAGTTTTGTATATATATATCGACTGCATTAAGGGAAACAGGCACCCAAAGTTACAAAAAGTGGTATAGGAAGATGTAGATTCCCTAATGTACTATAAGGTTCCTAAAACTTCAATAATGGATTCTGGATCTTCCAAATACTCTTGTTTACACCAAAAGTGGAGAAGGTCTAAACATTGCATTTTCAATTTCTGGATAGTGCTGTCTTCAAAACATCTTTGGTTTCTCTCTAACCAAACTGTCTACCAAATGCAAGGTGGGACAATCTTCCATCTCTCTTTTTGGTTGGGGGAAGTACCATTTTTTTCCAGCATCTTAGAACATCCAGTGTACTCCTAGGCATCACCCACATGATCCCTTTCAGATTAATGAAAATCCTCCATATTTGCTCTGTATGCAGTGTAAAAAAAGATGGTTGATTGTCTCAGTTTCTTCACCACATAGGTAGCATCTGGAGCATAGTTGAAAGCCCCTCCTGATGAGATTGTCCCGAGTCAAAACTGATTTTTTAGCCAACAGCCAAGTAAAGCAGGCAACTTTAAGTGGAATTTAGACTTTCCAAATTAGCTTCCATGGCCAGGAACCAATCTGGTTGTTGGCTAGGTTGAAGTCCTTGTATGTTGATTTGATTGTGAAGCTTCCTTGCCATAAGATACAATTTTCAGAGAATGTTGTCCCCTTGATTCAATGTGTTGTAGAATTTTGTTATCCTTGAAATTTCCCAGTCGTTAAGTAGTCTTCTGTAGCTGAAGTTCCAACCTTGAGTTGACCATATCTCTCCAACAGTAGCTCCTTGTTGTAGGTTCAAGTTGTAGATGTCAGGGTATAGCTCCTTTAGTGTGTTTTGGCCAAGCCAGTTTTCTTCCCATGCTATCTTGCAAAACTACTTAATGACGTTACTTTAATATGCTGATTTGTGCCCTAGCTATTTATCTCGACTCTAATTTTTTCTTGTTACTTGAACAATCTGTTTTAATTGTTAGATGGCCCTTGTGGCAATTGCAAGAAGGAAAAGGTTATTGGATGACAATGTTATTGTTGCATTGGCTGATAGCTCCTGGGAAATTCTGGACTTGTCTGGCTCAGAGGTTTCTGATATTGGCCTATTACAAGTGGTTGAAACATGCAAACATCTGCAAGCAGTTGATATAAGGTATTGCTTTTTTGATCATTTCATTACTTGAGGGTTTCTTTGTTTTTAAAAATAACATGCAAGTCGGATAAGGATTTTCTGGTTTGACTTCCTTAATGGATATGCATGGTGCACCAACTATGGCTTTCTACACAACATCTCTCATTTCCACTGAGGCACACTAAGTTTATTGTCCTATGTCAAAATTCTGCAATCAGTAAGGAGCAGGGCTCTCAACTACTAGTAAATTAAGTCAATTAGTGTACTGATTGTATGGCTCAGAAATCAGATAATGAGGCGTTAACTCCCATAAAATTAGGTTATGAGGCGTTAACTCCCATTTTCTATTCTTCTTGCTTTCTCTAGCTAGTTCATGATCTTGTACTCGTGTGAACAATTTTATGCTAAGTACTGTTTTTGAATTTCATTTTTCTTTAAAGTTGCATTACACACTTTGTGCAGGATACACTATCACCTATTTCAGTCCTTTTTCTGCTGCTCAACTTAAATTTGGTTTTGAAATGTAAAGCTAAATGTGAACATCCATTGTCACAGTCACTGCAGCAAGCTCACGTCAGCTGGTGTATCAGAACTCTTGCAGAAATGCCAGTCTCTTGAAATACTGAGATGGGGGTAGGTTCCCTTTCTTAATAAAGTCACTTCTTTCAGGCATGAAGCTTAAAAAAATTGTATGTAACAATTACAAGATCCAGTTTCTTGAATTTCTCCTAAGCTAACATTTCAGAAATGATTTTCTGGTTACCCTGTCGTCCATTTGGTTTTCTTATAACTGTTGCTTATAACCTGTGGACCTTTCCATGTTAAGTTCTGGTTTGGTTACCATTGAGTACGTTCGGTGTTAAGATTCTCCTCGAATATGTGCATAGTAAGCATTTGTTGGCTATGTTTTAGATATTTGAGCTGGCCTAATTTGATGCATTTGGTTTCGCTGTGTAACCCAATCCTTGTTGTCCTCAATATATTCATGTTTGAAGCAGTGCGTGCATGTGTAGAAGGCATAGAGGAGGCTAGACAAGCAAATGGCAAAAAGCTGTGTTGATTGATTCTAGATCCAATATGTTTTGTCTCATTTTGATTCTGCACATTACTTGCTATGAAAAATCTTATAGTTTTTGATCATGTTCTTCGACAAGATGATTAGCACATATATATATATATATATTCTTGCATGATTGTTATTCCTTACAGAGTTTGTGTGAGGTGCTTGTTATTGTCTATCCTTGGGAATATAATGGTCAAACATTTGAGGTTTGGCATTTCATCCTTGCTTTTGCTTCTTGTCATTAATTATGAGCTTTCTTTTTCAAGTGGGTATATTCTGGGGGTAAGGACTTCTATGTTTTAATGCATGCATCATATATATAAATTATGCAATTTAACATTATCTTGAATAGTCGCTTGCCATGGTTTTCTTGTGTTGGATTTAACTTCTCATCACTTTCATGTAACCACATAATATAATGACGCATCCTACATGATAAGCTTGGCATGCTTAAACACATGGGTGTTTTCCTGTTGTAAGGAAGTTTCGGCTTATTGACTAGATCTGTTTTGATTCCTAAGGATTTTTCTTGCGAATCCTCTAGTTCCCCTATGAGCCTGCCTTACTAGAGTCTGTCTGTGAAGCTAGCCAAAAGACGTTCTAACGGGGCATACAAAAAAGGAAAAAGAAAAAAAGAAAGAACATTGCATGTTTCAACTATTTACGCCATATCATTTGAAGTGTTTCTACGAAATAAATCCCTAGTAAAAAACCTTGGTTCATCATATCTTGCTTGATAAAATATATTTCAAAGATCTTTTCTCTTCTCTCTCTCTCTCTCTAAGTAAGTAAAGAAAATGTAAAAATTAACCACATAACTGGAATGAATTGGAGTTACTGTTGCAGAGGCTGCCCTCGGAGTGAGAACACAGCTCGTAGATGCTTCGCTTTGTTGAAACCAACACTAGAGCATATGGAAGGAGAGTCATGGGAGGAACTCGATACCTCAGAAATAGCGCATGGTGCGACATCCTTGCGTTGGCTTTTATGGGTATGAATTCTATTTGTTCAGGCTTGCAACTTCGTCTTTCTTGTTAGGAGTTATGCATGTGACTTCCGAACTGGAGTAGCAAAGTAGATTATCTTTTTAACCTCCAGTTTCATTGATTTTCCCTTATCCCCGGCTGCCCTGGAAGTTGTCTTCTGAGCTCAGAGTTCATCTTTATCTAATCCTTTTGCAGCCAAAAATTGAAAAGGACCAGCTGGAGAGTTTGTCTGACGAATGCCCACGAATCATAGTAAATCCAAAGCCGTCACCACTGGGTTACAGGGGGATTGATGTTCCTAGAGGAGCAAGACTAGATGTATCATTAGATGATCCCATTGTTGAAGATATCGACCCCAAAACCTGGGCTGTATCTGGATTTGTACCTAGAACATCAGCATCATCAGTTTCAAGCACAGAAGAGTTGCCCGTGGCGGAAAAGTTTAGACTTGCATTTCTAGAGAGAGATAATCGGCTAGCACCAAAGCGAGCAAAGAATGCAAGACAACATCAGCGACGTGCAGAAAAGCAATGGGTAATGATGAATAGTAGGGCAAAAGCACTAGCACTTGCTTCGCTGGCTAGCAAATCGCTGAACATTCGGAACTGAAAATAGATGTGTACTTCTATAAACTTGTATTTCATCTTTGTCAGCCAATAGAAAGAGCTTCTGTTTAGCAGCAGAATTGACAGAAGCAAGCAAATTATAAGTAAGCCTCACGTCGGTTAACTGGGAAAGCCTTTCTTTGCAACTGCTGTTGAGAGGAAGGCAAATATATTTTGTGAGCTTCCAACAAAGTAGACATACAGTAGTTTCTTTCAGGCAGTGGAAGAGTGTATTTGGGTCATCACACTGTTGAAAGGAAGGCCACTGTCAAGCGAGCCTTCCTCCCTCTGGTCAATCCTTTGGTGAGGTCCGTGTATTATTCTTGGTAGTCGTTTTCTGCATGTGTGTACATTATATTTTTGCTGCTGAGGATAATGAATTTCATTTGCTTCCCATACTAAATATTATTAATAACTTTTTGAGCACACAGTTGCGATTGTTTCAAGGTTTGCCTCGGGAGTACATGGAAGCTTTCATTGTCTGGCCGAAGCTATAATCCTCTTATGCACGAGGAGCTTTCCTGATCAATTTCTATAGAGTTAAAAGGGTTATCTAGTGCACGAGAGATACTGTACCCTCAGATGGGAAATTAGTGGGGGCAAACGGGCGGGTCAATATCGGACGGGGCGAGAACAGGTAATGCAAAAATAGATAAAATATCTGATCCAACCCAACCCATATTTAATATGGACAGATAATGGGTTATCCAACAGTCCATATTACCCATGGGTTCTAGAATATGATCACTTTTGCAAATTGTAAAAGTTAAACCCATTATTAACCTTCAGAGGTTGGCTCAGTGGCAATAGACTTGAGCCTTGGGGTTTGCTCCCTTTCAAGGTCTCAAGTTTAAAAACCACTGGGTGCAAACAATTTCTTAGGGCCATTGGACTGGGCAAAATCTAAATTAACCGTGGTGTACTTGGGGGAAACTCCTTGCCGAGTGCCTGTGCACCCCCAGGATTAGTCGGGTCTCTTAGAGACTCGGACACACGGTGCAAAAAAAAAAAAAAAACATTAGTTGTCACTTTTTTTGAGTGAATAATATGAGTTTTATCCATATTTGACATATTTTCAAAAAGTTCACTATTCATCTCAGTTTTTAGCGAATAACATGAATAATAATTATTTATTCTATTCATTTTGCCACCACTAATGAGAATTATATCCGCAAGGCAAAATATATCCCTTTAAATTGTACTCAACGACTAACTGAACACCTCAAAAATGCTAATGACCAAATAGACACTTTGTGCTAGGTAGAAAAGTCTCAAAGACTTAAACCCCTTATGTTGATATGGATAAATTTGTGTGTTTCACCCGAATTGAAACGCGTGAAACTTTTTAAGAGTACGTTTATCTTTTTTTTTTTTCCAAAACTTAGTGTGGACCCCACCTCCTCCTCCTCCAATTTTTTCCTCCACCGTTCAAGCGCACCAGACCTTTCTCTCCACCTTCCTCTTTCATGCCCTAAAACCACCAAGTACCGCCACCGACACCGCCAGGCTTACCACTCAAGCTTCACCATTTTTGAAATTACAGGGGAAGATATTTTTTTTACTTTTCTTTGTTCCATAGAAACTCAAAAAGAAAAAAATACACAGAAATTTCCATCACCATCACAATCTTTGTCCACCACTTAATAAATCCAAAAATATCAAATCTGAAAGCTAATTCCACTGTCATGTCCATCGCCTAACTATACATCTTTATAACATGCACCAATCTACCGTAACATATTCCTCTCACCATTTTCCATTAGACCAAATACCAATCACTCGCAAAACACACACCAATGACCTTTCCTCCATATCATCTCCAACATTACACCATTAGGGGTCGTTTGGTATGAGGTATAAGGGTGGTATAAGAATTAATACCACCTTAATACTCTGTTTGGTTAGCAAATCAGGTATAAGTTATACCGGTGTTAATTTTAACACCGGTATAACTTATACCTCACAGATGGTGGGGTAATTAGCACCGGTATAACTTATACCTTCCTCTTATAAATTATTCAATTGTCATTCTTAATACAACATACCAAACAATGAATAAACAACAATCCCAGCACAATTAATCCCAGCATAACTTATCCCATTATAACTTATACCGGTATAACTTATACCGGTATAACTCATATTCCAACCAAACGACTCCTTAAAGAACCACCATCACCTCCTTCATCTCCCTTAACCCTAGATTTAGAAAAAAAATTCATATATATCTTTTAATTTCACCACAATTGAATTTGGTAATTGATTTTTCGCTGGTGAAAATCTTCACTTAAGTAAGTTAGGACGATTTTTGATTTGGTTTTGAAAAAGAAAAAAGAAAAAAAAAAATTGGAGGGGGTTTGGCGGCCATGATGACCAGATAATTGGGATTTTCTTTGGGTAGGAAAAGTGAATACATAATCTGTTTCTTTAAAATAAATACACGTGTCATTTAATGATTTGTCCGTTTGACATGTCATTTGTAATTGTAACACATGCATAAGATTTGTTGGTCTCTGTATTTGATTGACCTACTTTATTAAAGGCTTGAAATGTCTAGCTGAAAATAGACTCAATTGAAATGTTCAATTAATCGTTGATGACAACTTAAACAGGTTGTTTATGTATTTTATGCATGACATTAAGGATTTAAGAGGTCTAAGGATTGCATTCTTGCTTGGTCCTCTCGCAAAAAAATTCATTATGACTACCAGTTTGGCTAGTTAATTTTTTGGTAATCGCTAGTCACTTTTATCAATATTCACAAAGAAGAAATTGCAAAAACTGGTATTTCAAGGTAAATCTTAGGGAAAGAGAGAGTACAAACGTTCCCACTCTCTAATCTTACGCGACCCCAACTTAGCTTGCAATAAGAGGAAGGTTATCAGTGGCTGCTGAGACGGTCTTTAAACTCTTCTCTGAGATCGCTCCGATTGTCATCTAAACACGAGGGAAGAAAAGATCTAATAATTACAAGATATTTACAACCCATAGACCATATCATCTCTTATTCTCTTATATACATAAACGACTTCAGGACATCCATCTTCTAAAAACGACGCTCCTAGCATAGGCAAAGCATGTAGTACGACATATATGAGCCCTAGACTGTGGTTCACTCTTTGCTTAAGTTCCGAATGACGTAAGGAAGAATGCCACCATGGTCGAAATATGCCAGCTCAACCTACAATTCCAAATCAACAATATAAAAGCTATCATGATACGACCACCGGACATTTACACCAAAATAATGAATGCATTATATACGTTAAACGCATAGACTCTCACTAAGCCAAAGTTAATTAACATATTTTCTATTTTCTACTTCGTTAAGTCTTTAACCATAATAAGTCGATAAGACGAAGGGATAAACGAATGATGAACCCTTATGTATACATTATTCCCAATGGGCCCAAGTTTGAACAAGTGTCAAGACTTGCGACAATCCAAATATTGCAGCTTAGTATATGAAAAAAAAAAAGGGAAATTAACAGCTATGTCCATTTAGAAGTAGCTCATTACAAAAATTGGCCAATTGATAAAATATTACTAATATTAGCCAAAATGGCCAATTAGCTATTTGTAGCAAAAAAATATCAAATTTTTACTTTGAGTGGGTGCTATTAGAATAGATTGGGTATATATTAAGGAGCTTGAATATCAGTTTTGGGATGATTTGGTGAAATTTTGAGGTGGTTTGAATTGAAAATTCGAAGTAAAAACTGAATATGAAAAAAAATGATACGTGTATCACACTGTGTATCACATATGTATCACATTTGTATCGATTGTGTCACATTTGTATCGATTGTGTATCACATGTATATCCATGTATATCTGTGTGTGAGATACATGCGTGATACATGTTTGATACATGTGTCACAGAAGAATTTTTTGACATCGATTTAATTATGAATTTTGATACAAAATCAGTCCAAATTACCTTCAATCTTCCTCAAATTTTGTATATTGACTTATCTATATGTTTTCAATGAATTTCGACTATACCCATTAAAAAAATTCCTTGTTTGTTTCGATTTTTGAAATATTGGCCAGAGATTGGTAAGTTGAAACTTATACGAGACCGTAAGTTTCCCAAGAAAAAATGAAACGCAAAGGATCTGATGATTAAAAGTCAAAAGTCAAAAGTCAAAACAGTAAAACTAGGTCTCTCCTGTAATGGAGTCTCCAGCACTAATTCTGTTATCAGAAAGAAAGAAAAAAGAGAAATAAAACCACTTAAAATGCACCCTCCATTACAGTAAAACTGAAAAACAACTTTTTTCAACATTCCCCAAAAGAAAAAATGACCTGTTTCGCAAAAATAGTTTACTCCTAGTTCACCAGCAGTCCAAACAAGACTACTTTCACCCAATCTCAAACTTTATTCAATTGCTTTCCAGTGTAACCAAACTATTTTATATTCAATCTTAAATCACATTTTAATTAATTTTATTTACTCGAACATTTTACTTGAGCTCTGCACAAGTCAATGCATGTCATTATTTTAAAGACGAGGAGTTAAAAAGTGGTAGAAACAAAATACATACCTGTGTGTCAAATCTCAGAGTACAGGTGAAAGATCTTTCACTATCAGTTGTCACAGTAATATATTGTCCAGGCCTTATATCAGAAATACTATGTGGAAGGTCAATAGTGTAACGTTCATGACCAGTCAAACCTAGTGTTTCTGCATCCTCGCCAGGCTTAAAACAAAGTGGTATAATGCCCATTCCAACCAGGTTACTGCGATGAATCCTCTCAAAGCTTTTTGCAATCACTGCTTTTACTCCCTTTTTTCAACAACATTAGTGTAACATCATAGAGAAAAAGAAAACAAAGAAAGAAATATTAAACTGCGGAAACTGGTCTAAAATGCTTACTAGTAGCATTGGGCCCTTGGCAGCCCAATCCCGGGAACTTCCACTCCCATATTCTGCTCCAGCAATAACAATGGTGTCGTACCCGGTGGATTTGTATCGCTGTGAGTAGTTCAATAGAGCAGGAAGAAACATTAATTAGTCCTTACATATGAAAAAGAGGGGAGAATGTAATAAAATAAGAGGAAGAGGTTATTTACAAAAGCTCTTAGCCAAACATTAGTGGAACATTTCCTGAATAGACATTTTAACTCACCATTGCTGCATCATACACATAAAGTTTCTCCCCACTCGGTATGTGAATGGTCTTTGGACCGACTTCCCCATTCAAGAGCTTGTTGATGATGCGAATATTAGCAAAAGTACCTCTAGCCATCACTTCATCATTGCCACGACGGCTGCCATATGAATTGAAGTCCTTCCGCTGAACTCCACGCTCCATAAGATACTTTGCAGCAGGACTCTCCTT
This sequence comes from Nicotiana glauca, assembly GCA_026770625.1. Classification (NCBI taxonomy): domain Eukaryota; kingdom Viridiplantae; phylum Streptophyta; class Magnoliopsida; order Solanales; family Solanaceae; genus Nicotiana; species Nicotiana glauca. The sequence goes on from MU732446.1 coordinate 20,189, forward strand.
ATGAATGCTACCTGCTGGAGAGATATGATCAGTGGTTATACTATCACCAAAGTTCAATAAGCAGTAGGCATCCTTCACCCCATGTGGACCGGGAGGGTCCACACTCATGCCCTTGAAATATGGGGGTTGATGAATATAGGTTGAATTTGGATCCCATGCATAGAGATTGGACGACGGAACAGAGAGTTGATTCCAGATGGGATTTCCCTGAGTAATAGCTTCGTAAGTGCTCTTAAACATCTCGGGGAGCACACTTGATTGAACAACCTACAGGAAGATCATCTTTAGTCTTATTTAAGGGGCCATGGAGATAATCATTGTTTATTGAGGACAGCAAAAGAATAATACCTCCGCAATTTCTTCATTACTAGGCCATATGTCCTTAAGGTATACACCTTTTCCGTCTTTTCCAATTCCAATAGGCTCCTTCTCGAAGTCAATGTCCACCTGAAAAATATAGCAGAAAGAATTTTAACTAAAAACATGCTAGCAAAGTAGGTAATCTAGTGATTACATGCAAGATTCAGAAACAAACCCCTCCCCCCATCCCAGAAAAAGGAGAGAATGGAAATCTCGGTAGCCAAAACAAAAGTAAAACTAAGTGAAACAAAATACAGGCAGTAGGTCATAAACTATACAGAAGAAACATGCTAAACAAGGTTCGAAAGGGCTCTAGTCCACACATTTAGTGAAACTGAAGGCTACTGTTTGAGTAGCTAATGGGAAATAAAGCACAGAAAGAAGCTATCTTGGGACAGAAAGTTCACTCCTTTAGCTTGGGTATCAATCTAAAGGAGAAAATGTGGAACAGGTGTGTAACACCCCCCAACTTTAGACAGAGTTCCACATCGGCAAAACACAGAGGGATGTTGGGTATATAAGTTAACAAGCCTTAGACCCTAGTGACGCATTTTAAGGGCCTAAGCCCAGAGCGGATAATATCACTAGCGGGTTGGGCTGTTACAAGGTCCTCCACTAATTCATCTCAGCATACCGTTCCCGCAAGCGCATATGCAACAACCAGCGGTGGCGAAGCAAGATAATTGGCTCTTGTTTGGGGGTGAACACGGCCTTCAAAGTTCCGATTTCCAGAAAGCACAGCTGCAGCTACAATATCTGCAAAAAGAATCCCAAGAACATAACCAACTATTTTTCTTGCTAAAAAGTTGACCTGCTCAAGCAGACAGAATGCCATTGCAGCACCATGGAAGAAAAATAGCAAAGATCACGTAATAAACTGGACGGTACCGTTGTCAGTGATGGCAGAAGCAACTGATTCATCAAGATCGCCAGAATTACCAATACATGTTGTGCAACCATAGCCAACAAGATGGAAGCCCTGCTGGTTCAGGTACTTCTGTAGGCCGCTGCAATACAAGGTCACAAATAAACTCAGAGTGAACAAATAATAATGTTCCAGGATAAGGGAATAAGGGAAGGGCCAAGATAAGTAACAATTGATCACCAACAGTACCTCTTATGGAGGTATTTTGTAACAGCCCCTGACCCTGGAGCCAGACTTGTTTTTATCCATGGTTTAACCTATTAAATAATCACACAACTTATTTTTTAGAAGCATGCTCCATCTGCAAATAATTTAGCTCAGGAATTGCCACGTGACAAACTACAAGGCTTGCAGCTAAGTTTAGGCACCAAACTAACCTCCAAACCTAATTCACAGGCCTTTTTTGCAACAAGACCAGCTCCAAGCATGACACTTGGATTAGATGTATTTGTGCAGCTCGTTATAGCAGCTATAACGACACTACCATGCTTAAGTTCAGCAGGAAGCCCATGGAATGTAAATTTTGCAACTTTATCTTGCTCCTGCTTGGGCACAGCAAATCCCTGCATGATTTAAAAAAAAGGGGCTTATTTATTGTATCATCAACGCTTCATGACATATTTTTTGATAAGTAAACACTTCTATGACATTCTTGTCTCAGCTCCTAAAATGAATTGATACTTTGTCAATCAGAATTTGCATATTTAGATGAAAAAGACACGGGAAAAGAATATCCCCAAAATTCAAAATGTTCGCCAAGGAAAAGAACGACCTTGAATCCATGTTTGTTATCAAGACATGCATGCCAATCAGCTTTCATATCTTTGAGAGTGACACGATCGTTTGGCCTATTAAAAATGACGACAGTGAGAACACTTGACGGAATGTGACAATGAGCTACGCAAAAATTTGGTACGTAACAAATTTATAAATATTACCTTTTTGGTCCCGAGACACAGGGTTCAACATCAGCAAGATCCAATCCCAAATAAGATGAGTAAACTCTCTCCTCTTGAGGCTGTGTTGTAAAATTACACCACAAAGTTACATCACAAGAAAGTTAAACATTACCTTAGTATAACAATCTCATAGAAAGTTTACCTCATTGTAGTCAACAAACATTTTGTTTGCCCGTAAGTACTCCTCAATCATTGTTATCTGATAATATAAAGTATTGAGACTTAGGAGCAATAAACAAATCATTTTCTTTCAACAGACCACAAATTAAAGAAGGAAAAAGGGGAACAACTAACTGTTTCCTCACTACGTCCAGTTAACCTAAGGTACTGTAATGTCATATGATCTACTGGGAAGAAACCCATGGTAGCTCCGTACTCGGGAGACATATTTGCAATTGTTGCCCTATCAGCCAAAGAAAGTGAGGCTATTCCTGGACCTATATACCAATGAAACTAAATGAGCCACATTCAGAAAGGACATTGGTTTAGCCATTTTAAAAGAGCCAGAGTGATGGTTAGTACCGTAGAACTCGACGAACTTTCCGACAACACCGTGGTCTCGTAACATTTGAGTTACAGTTAAGACCAAATCAGTTGCTGTCACCCCTTCACGCAATTTTCCAGACATTCTAAAGCCGACAACACCAGGCAAAACCATGCTCATTGGCTGTCAGATAAAAAGAAGAAAAGAACAAGAATTAATCAATTTATTAAATTGCAGTGTTCCTCAAGGGGGCTACGTGTGATAACATAGAAATGCAGACGTTGAGAGATTAATGTTATATGGTATAACCAGGACGCTAAACAACCACTAAGTTATTAAGGAGATTAATGTTTTCTCTCGTCCGTAACTTAGAGGCAGGAGCATTCAAAATCATCAATAAACGACAACCCAAGTTTTCATCCAAAATATATTCTACCGAAAGGGAACATCACCCAAAAACCTCATATTCTCACTGTGGCAAGTAATGACGAATAAAAGGTAAACATTCAAATGATTATCACTCTTGAAAACTTTTGAATGCTAACGAATAGATATTAAAATTTAAAAGTGGTAATCGATCAGGTAACAACAAGTAGCAGTTAATAGGCCAAGATATTCTGAAAGGCAAGTATGTTGAGGCAATAGTGTCACCTTGGCATTCAAGCAATCAACATTGTGACAACAAAAGAAGGGGGAGTGGTGATGCATAGCAGTATTACGTACTGGGAGATCTCATTTACTATATCTGATGGAGGTTGAAATAAATTAAATACCTGCCCAAGCATTGCTGCCTCTGCTTCAATACCACCAACTCCCCATCCAGCAACTCCCAATCCATCGATCATTGTGGTATGAGAGTCAGTCCCAACTAGACTATCCGGATAAAGTACACCATCTGAGTTGAAAACCACTCGTCCAAGGTACTCCAAATTAACCTATCCAATAGTTGAGAGGAGAATAAAAGGAAACAAACAGGAGAAATGGTGTCCCAAAAAAATCTCAAAGCAAACAAGTAGTAGCAAGCAGAGTGTAAAACCAGAAACAACTTTTTAAAGGGCGCTAACAGCTTGGTAGCAGCATACATTAGGCCTCTCTTCGTTTTTTCAAAATTTTCAAAAAGAAGGCATGATCATACCTGATGAACAATACCAGAACCAGGAGGAACAACAAGCATGTTGCGAAAGGCAGTGGCCCCCCATCTGAGGAAAGCAAACCTCTCTTTGTTTCTCTGGAATTCAATGTCCATATTTGCCTGCAAAGCGTTTTCTGATCTTACCACGTCAGCTTGCACCGAGTGGTCAATTACAAGGTCAACTGGAACCTGGACAAATTATCACTGTCTCAATATACGGGATGAGGAATCAAGAACCACCACAACCCTCCACGGAGCAATAAAAGTCATGAGCAATACAGGAACCAGCTGAACAAGAAGTGTACCAAAGGATTAATCTTGTCAGGATCACTACCAAGCTCCTTCATAGCATCACGCATAGAGGCAAGATCAACCACAGCTGGAACTCCAGTAAAATCCTAAATACATTATTGAAAGATCATAAATCTGTTAATGCTACAACAATCAGCACTCATCTCAGCATTTCATGCTTTTCACCTGTAGCAAAACACGGGCAGGCTTAAATGGAATTTCAACTTGCTTTGGTGCAGTATTTTCCCAGTCCAGGATCTTCTCAACATCATCCTTGGATATTTGGAAATTGTCACAATTCCGTATAGCAGATTCCAATAGTATCCTTATAGAAAAAGGCAGCTTGTCTGCGTCACAAGAAATGAAATGCAGAAATTTCTGAAATGTTGGCTTGACAACAAGGACTTTCAATATTAAATGCAGGAACTAGATAATCATCACAGGAGTTTGACTTAAATATAGAAAAACTATTTAAGTGCATACCAATCCTTGGATCATTTAGAGCAGTAAGACTGTAGAATTTTCCAAACTCGCCACCTCCAGGCTTGGGAAGACTAGTAAATATTCCTCTGAAAGGATGTTCTGAAGCTGGATATAAATTTAAAAATATCATTTGATTTAGGATTATCTCGGTCAAAACTAAATAATAATACATCACAAATTCCTGCATAAAGTCTTGTGGCATCGAAATTTGCATCAAATGGCTAGCGAATCCCAAATCCACAGAAGACAATGGCACGGAAATCCACAACCTTGTTACGCAGCTAATCCATTAAAAACCTAGTTTCAACCTCAATTACACCTACTCTAGAGAACTCATTAAAAATCAAGTTAGAATGCCTGTTAAAGTAATGTTAAACACATTAGGGTGCAATAAATTTTTTATATGATCAAATCTTTCATCCCAATGAATATCACTGAATATTGGTAGAATTGCATAGAAAAGCAGCGTTTAGATAAATATTAACAACTTCATAAGTGAATACAATTCAACCACCTGAAGCAATCAATAAAATACTTTCCAAATATCTATGGTAATACTTGTTACTCATCTTCATTCCATAGGAGACATTCCCATGAACTGTCAATTCTGCCGCTCATTTGTAGTTTGATCTTCGTTAAAGACCAAGGAAAACAAATTGCAAATACTCCACGCTCCCACTTCTAGTTTCTCAATTGGGCAAACTATGTAACAACTGAATTCTCCTCCTTCCTTTTTAACTATGCTGAATTCCGAAGCACGTGTCCTTTTAAAGTTTTTGCTTATAACAATAAATCTGTTAAACCCCGTGAAGCATTTTCTTACGGATTTGAAAATTATTTCTTTTTCCTTCAACTTTGTGAGGACTGTTATTAAGTACTTACTTTTTTTTACTTCAGGGTATTTTGGTTTTTAAGAACCGTGCAATTGATCTTTTACACAAGTATAGGTACGAGAAGCATAATTGTTTTAGATTAAATACTTGAAACCAAAAATGAAATACTAGCTCTGTTTTAATTTATACGTCACTAACTATTTGGCGGTTCTTCTATGACCAGATTTTTCTTAGATACATTTGAATATTTTAAATTATTACAGTATCTATTACTACATGACATATTACTTTTATGTAATTTCAAAATTTGTAAATTTTTTCCCCAAAAATTTTGAAGAATCGAATTCACAAAATTAACTACTTTAATCCTCGACCCTTGCCACAAAGTCTAGCCGTTTCTGAAGTAACACCAAGTAACTAATTCGAACGCACAATGCGTGAAAGAGGAGTTTTAACTTTTAAGGCAATTATAAACAGCAGCATGAGGATTGATTAAATTGATTACAATTTCGACAGCTAAAAATAAAAACATGAGGAGATATACCCATAGTAGCAATGTTGCGATCCAAACGTTCAATATCGGGACTCGTGGTTCTAATCTGAGCCCTTAGACTGATCGGAGAACGCCAATCAACGCCGTGACTCCAGCGAGGAACAGAGCAGCTGAGCGACGGGAGAGCAGAGGAGAAAGAGAATGATCGGTAATTAACAGAAAACGGCGCTGCAGATTGAATATGGCGGGAAAATGAAGGAGAAGGGAAGATTCTAGAAACAGGGGAGGTAGATGTGAACGTAGATACAGTAGAGATAGTGGAAGGAAAGCGAAGCCTGGAAGCTCGAAGAAAAAAGGCGGATGATGATGATGATAATGATGAACAGCGAGTGGATAAATACATGATCAGATTTACACGAAAAACGTTTATATCTTGTTTGTATTTGTTTGCTGTTGTATATATTTATAGCAAAAAGTTGGGTGAAGTGTGTAGAACTAGAAGGAGCTGGCGAGCTGGGGAAGAAGCGGATGTTTGAATTTGTATTGCGGGGGGTGGGACGTGTGAGGGAATAACACTATTGCAATGGGGAGGCTTAGTTGACCGTGGGGAAGCCACAAATTTATTCAAGGGTATTCGTAAAAATAAAAATTTGACAAAAAATATTTAATATATATTTTGTACCTTTAAAATTTAATATTTTACTTATACATACAATATAATTTTTCGACAAAAGTGCTCGACTGATCACCCTAATCAAAGTGTGGCTCAGCCTTCAGTGGTGTACGCAGAAATTTTTGTAAGCGGAGTCACCATTTTAGACATGAACAAATAAAAAAATTACTGTAATAATATCATACTTTAAAAAAATCAAGAAAAAGAAATAACACAACTTACAATGCACCATCCTTATATTTTTGTATAAAATATATTGTACTAGTCAAGTAGTACAAAAGTATTAAAATTACCGTAATAATATCATACTTAACAAAAATCAAGAAAAAGAAATAACAAAAACTTACAATGCACCATCCTTACATTTTTTATAAAATGTATTGTATTAGTCAAGTAGTACAAAAGTATTAAAACATAGAACGAGGTTACAAAGGTACGAACTCGAGTCCTTGACTACAAATCTTGAGGCTTTGGCCGGATAAGCTAGGAACCTCTTTGTGATAAGTGGTGTCACTTATTTAATATTAACGTTTTTCTTATTTTTTTATTTAAATTATATATAAATAATTAGTAAAGATTTTCGATAAAACAGTATCACGTGATACCGCTTGGGCTAAGTTAAATCCGCCCCTGTTAGCCCTTGGCTGATTGTACAGTTCGGAGTGAGTTATATGAGCATGAATACACGTGATGGCTTATGAGAACCTACCTACCAATTCTTCTATTCTATATCTGCTCTTCTAACCTATTCTTATTTAACTTAAGTCGAATTTGGACAAATCGAATGAGGAAATAGAGAGTACTTTGCTAAGTTTATAAGTTCGTCAAACTAGTTTATAAGTATATTTTGACTTATTTACGCATTTGATAAATATTTGAAGTGCTTATTAGCTAAAAGCAACCATAAGTTATAAATTGGTTATCCCCAACTTATACATTTTCAACTTATACGTAGTTTTAGTTTGACCAAAGTTTTACTAATTTATCTTAAATAATATTTTTTAATTCACAAAATATTTTTCCTAAAATAAATTTTCTAACTTTCTCTTCATTCCATATTCGTTTTTCATCCTTCTCATTACAAAAAAAACTTTTTAATTCATAATATTTTGAAAAGTTTTTAAGGATAGTCATTTTAATTAAAAAAAAAAGCTTATTAACACTTTTCTACAAAGCACATCAACTGCTTATTATCAGTTTCAGCACGTCCATCCAAACACGTAATTACTTATTTAAAAAATCAATTTCAGCACCTAAAAATATTTTTCAATACTTCAAGCTTATAAGCTATTTTCAATCAGGGCCACATAAATTTAAGGAATTTTTGCATTCTTATGCCATATAGTAAACTATTTTACCCTCCATGCTTTACTTTTAATATAATTACCTTTTATATACCGAATTACCATTTATGTACATTATAGGGGGTTTAATGGTATTAATTAATCTCCTAATTTAACTCTACCGTATATTCTTACTCCCCCCAAGTTTCTCTCTCCAAATCTCACCCACGTGTCAAACCGCAACCCATGATTTCCTCTTCATTCACACACTATTTCCTCTTCTAAAACTAGCGAAAATTTGTAATCTCTCCACCATTGACAACCATTAAAAAGTTTTAAATTCGAATTTGGGGTTTCAAAAGACATTGTTTGTTTGGATTGGACGTTGTTGCAAAGAATTGAAAATTCTCTTTACATCTCTCTCTATCTCTCAATCCCAAATTTCAGTAATATAAAGCAAAGAAAAAGAGAGCAGCAATTCCACCATTGACAACCATTAAAAAGCTTTAAAGCTTTGAATTCGGATTTGGATTTTCAAAAATCATTATTTGTTAGGATTTGTGTTGTTCAAATAATTGGGAATATGGTTTGGGGTTTATATCTCAATTTTGAGGGGTTTTGGTGAAGATTAGACTTGGTTTTGGCGAAATTTCAGATTGAAACTCGAAGAAGTAGAAGAAGAAGAAGACGACATGATATACATTATATTGCAGAAATTGTAGAAAAATTATAGAAATATTGTAGAAAAATTATATTCTGTTATTTATTTATTTTTATTTTATTTATTTAACTATTATATGAAAGTTGAACAATATTGTATAAAAATTATATTTAAGTGGTATTATATTGTAGTTATATATAACTGAGTAGAAATAATGTATGAAAATTGTAGATAAGTTGTATAATATATAATTAGTTGTATGAAATTTATTTTTACTATGTATAAATTAGATACAAAATATACAAAAGACATATTGTATAAAGTTTATATTTAAGTTGTATGTTATTGTAGTTATATTTAACTGGGTAGAAATAATGTGTGAAGTCAAAGATAAATTACATAATATATAACTAGTTGTATGAAATTTATTTTTACTATGTATAAATTAGATATTAAATAAACAAAAGACATATTATATAAAATTTGTATAATTTTTTTATTTAAGTGGTATTATATTGTAGTTGTATATAACTGAGTAGAAATAATGTATGAAAATTGTAGATAAGTTGTACATAAGTTGTAGATAAATTATATAATATATAATTAGTTGTATGAAATTTATTTTTTAATATGTATAAATCAGATACAAAAGAAATTGTATAAAATTTATACTCCATCCGTTTCAATTTATATGAACCTATTTTCTTTTTGGTCCGCGCCAAAAAGAATGACCTCTTTCCTTATTTGGAAACAATTTACCTTTATGCAATGATTTATAGCCACACAAAATATATGTGACTTATTTTACACCACAAGTTCAAAAGTCTTCTCTCTTTTCTTAAACTCCGTGCCCAGTCAAATGGGTTCACATAAATTGAAATGGAGGGAGTAGTATTTAAGTTGTATGTTCCAACCTTAAGGCAACCCTTGTAAACTATCCTGAAACCACCTTGACCAATTTTAAGGCTTGGGGAAAAGTTCTTTATTGTGAACACGTGATTTTTGCCCTATATGAGAATTACTCCCAAAAATCCAAAATAAAATTATTTTGTGTTGTTTGCAATTTTTACGGATTTTGTGTTATTTTTCTCTTATTGTTTGCGTTTGTGTATGCATGTTTATTTATTTATTAAATTAATAAAAATACAAAAAAATATATTGCATGCAGGATTTAATTTTATATTTTTTATAGATAAATGGTATAGATTGTGTTCTGTATCTTCCTGCTATGCAATACGTCTAGTTGTTATAACATGTTTCCTTGTAGTTTAGTAGTGTCACATTCATGCAATGAGTGACTGAATAATTTTTTTTTTAGTAGCCAATATGAGTCATGCTTAGAATAAAGGAAAAGATAATCCTATTTATCTTAAAAGGCAAGCTCTGCATTGATTTACTTGTGACGTGCATGTTAAGTCAATCCCTTGTCTGTCGAGTCAGTCCCTTGCCTGTTGAGTCAGTCCCTTGCCTGTTAAGTCAATCACGTGCCTGTTGGGTCAATCACATGCCTGTTGGGTCAATCCCGTGCTTGATGGGTCAATCTCGTGCCTGTTGGGTCAATCCCTTGCTTGATTGAGCCAATCTCGTATCTGTTGAGCCAATTTCGTGCATGTTTGACAATCCTGTGCTTGTTTTGTCAATCCCGTGCCTGTTGAGCCACTCTCGTGTTTGTTGAGTCAATCTCGTGCCTACTGAGTCAATTCCGTGCCTGTTGCGTCAATAATCAGTTCCAAGGTTAACAGGCAGGGTACGACTATGTTCGGTCCCGGGTGGGTTAAATAACATAAAGCTTTAGGGGTTAACTTAGGTTGCCTAGCCTAAGAATGTCAATTATTGAAATATGGGGCTGCTAACAAAGGATATGGATGCAGTAGTTGAATTAATTTAAAAAAACACTAAGTTGAGTAGATAATTAAAAACTGGAATAGGAATGAGTAGTGGAAGTTGCACTAAGGCGAAAGCACTAGCTTAGTGGGATTAAATAGTTAAAAGATACCAATAGTGGAAGACTACTTTCTGATTGTAAGGACTAAAAATGGGCACTATGGAATAAATAAAGGCACTAGGATAATGGGTTAATTAAGAAATGAAAAGTAGAANGAAGTGTCCTTCGTTGAGCTCATCTTGGAAGCCCAATGGGTGGCTTTGATACAGAATCAAAATTTGGTTTATTGTAGTCCAATAATGAATTAATTAGGACTTATTCTCTTGTTTTAGAGACAAATAAAAATAGAAAGCCATAGTCGCTTTAGGATATCCTTTAAATAAAATGAGACGAGCCTCATCAAACAAAACACATAAATTACGGGGCCCTCAATAATTGGTTAAAATAAATCATTTAGAATTCGGGATGAGCCGTTTAGCGAATTGCACGGCCTTCCCCAAAATAATAATGCGTTAGACTCTTTAGGCGCATATTTTAATAACATTACCTCCTTAAACTCGGGTGCACATTTATGTAACCCAAATTCAAATCTCAACGGAGTCGAAATACGTCAATAAACATGGGTATATTTATGTGACGTAGTTCGAGACGTGTTTTCATGATGTTGCAATTCTCATAAAAAGTAATAATAAAGCGGTAAATAATTTTTAAAATTGCACTATAGGATAACATGTATTAAAATCAGATTATTTTAGCCATTTATAACAGTTTAAGCGACAGTGCTAGAACCACGGGATTCGGGGGTGCCTAACACCTTCTCTCGGGTCAACAGATGTCCTTACTTAGAATTTCTGGTTCGCAGACTTCATTTGGAAAGTCGAATATTTTCCTCGAATTGGGATTCAAAATAANAGGGAGATACTAAAAAAAAAGATACAAGAGGAAACATTCGGAGAGCCTAAGGGAATAAGGAGATTTTCAGGGAAACTAAAAGGAAAACACTTAAGAAAGCTAGAAAGCCAAGAATTAAAAGGGGGGCTTTTGAATGAATCAGGAGGGCGTTGAAAGGCAGTCGAAAAAGAATTGAGGGAACTGCTGTGAGTTAGCAACTTTTGAGTGTTTAATCAGTTTTTTGAGAGCTTGAGTATNTTATCCCAAGTGGCGTCTCTGAATAAATAAATAATCTCATTTCGAATAATGTCACTTAAAATGGAAAAACTCTCTTATACATTTATCCTTCGGGATAGGGGTGCGTAAAAAGGAGGTGTGACAGCTCTGGCGACTCTGCTGGGGAAACAAACCCAGAATCTTCGGTTCAGGGTTTAAGAATTCGAGCTTAGAATAACTGTTATGTTTGGCTTTATCTGATTTTCCTACATGTTTTCCTGCTAAATGTGCTAAATGCTTTACCGCTTTGATATTATTTGAATTGTATATATAAATTGTGTTGAAACCCTTCTCTTCTCACCTCCGGGGATGTTGCTTACTAGTTAAGACTCCCTATTCTGTTAGTGTCTTACCCTAAAATAAGAAAGAGGTCGGATAAGTTACAAAGCCGGACGATCCCGCGGGTCCCCGGTACGTAGCCCCCTCCTCGACTCGAGTTGTCCGCTCGGGTACACGGTCTAGAACACATACCTAAGTTTTGAACCTAGAATAACTTGACTTCATGCCAAATCCCTAGTAGGAACGCTTATTTGCATCACGTTGCATTTGACTTAGGGGACTCAACACAGAGGTTGGGTCCGTCTACGACAGGTAACCTGAAATGAAAAAGACCATCCTGCTGCATCTTGTTTGTTTTACGCATTTATTTGCTTCAGACTTGCATGCTGACCGACTTTTAAATATTGAAAAAAAAATTAGCAATATAGAGAATTAATAGTATACCAGTTCCCAAATACTGTCAGAACTCTGCCAAAATTTTAAGAAAAAAAATTATTTTATCATTTTTAAAAAATAGAAAAAAAAATCTTTATTTTATTCTTCTTGTTTTCAAATTATTTGGTCGGAAGTTTTCAAATTATTTGGTCGAAAAATACATTGTTGAAAAGAGAAAGGAAAAAGCTTGTTTTCAAAATAGTTCATCAATCAACCAAACTACGCGAGTCTGATTCTCACCGGATGTGAGATACGTAGGCAAACCTCATCGGTTCCCACCCCAATTTTCAAAAAATCCAAAAATATTTTCCTTTAGTTCCTTCTTTAAAAATCTTTCCTTAGAAAATTAAAAAAAAAAAATAATTAGAACTCAAAAAAAAGTAGTTTCCTTTTTTCTGAAGTCTTTCATATGCAAACAGAAATAAAAAGAAAAATCAATAAAAATTAAAATCCAAAATACGGATTTCCTTTATTTTGAAGTATTTATCCAAAAAAAAAAATCAGAAACAAAAATCCAAAAATACTCCTTAGATGTCTTTCTTTCATAAATGTCAATAAAAAAAATATTGAAGTCCAAAAAAAAAAAAAAATTTTGCTTTTCTTTAGAAGTACTTTTGTAAATAAACAAAAACTCAAAAATTCAAAATATTTTCTTAAAAGTCCCTCTTTCAAAGATTAAGAAGCAACTTCCAAATCCAAAAAAAAATCTAATTTAGAAAAAGAGAAAATAAATAAAAATTCAAACAAAAATATTTTTCTTTTTACTTCTAAAAAAACTTCAATCGAAAGAAAAGAAATTTTAAGAAGTCTTTCTTTCAAAAAATAAAAGAAAATCGAAATAAAATAAAAAATCCAAAAAAACTTTTTTTCCTTTCTTCTTTTAAATCATTTCTTTCAAAAAAAAAAGAAAAAAAAAGAGTTAGTTTATTTACTCTATTCCCAATTTTTCGAACTACGCAAGATCTGATTCATGCGGGGTCATGATACGTAGGCAATCCCCATCGGATTCGATCATAGCCATAGAATTAATTGAGTGAAAAAAAATGAAAAAAGAGTGAAAAAAATAAATAAAAGAGTGAAAAAAAAAAAGGAGAGCGATCAAAAAAAAATCAAAAATGAAAAAAAAGAGTGAAAAAAAATTTATTAAAAAAATAAAATAAAATAAAAGGAAAGAGGTACATACTGAAAGGGCTTATGGTCGGAATAATTTGTGAAGCTGAGGAATGTGATCCGGCACTGAAGGNCTGTTGCATTACTGCTGTTGGTGTCACTGATCTATGGCTGCTGAAGTTGTTACTGCTGCTAACCTTTCCTTTTTCTATTTCAATTCAAATCCCAGGTACACATTTATGAACTCACCTTGATGTAGCTGCGAAGTGAAATTGAAATGAAAAATTTTGTAAAAATTCGAGCTCATTTGAAAGATGTTTACAATTCAATAGATGATTAGCGGAATAAATGCGATTGACGTTAGTTAGCAGTTTTGAGTCATATAAGTAATAGATACATTTGGACTATTAATCTGTACTATTTGGGATTTTTAAACTCTGTATCGGTTAAGTTGTTTCAGAACAATGGCATAGCATAATTGGTCTTAGTTCAATTTTGAAATCAATAGTAATGCNTAGAAGGAAAGCCACAAAATGGTTGCCAAGCACGAAAGTTCCCCATCAGACAAGAGTCTTGGTAGTCAGTCTTGCTATCTTTTCTGCATCCGGATTATCTCAGGGTCTGATCCGGATGTTTTAATTTATTGTCTTACTTTCCGATGTAAACCCTTCTATCTTCAAAATTGAAAAAAAAATCAAATTTTTTTATTAAAAAAAAATCAAATGAAATTAATATTTCATTGTCGAGGAATGTCTCTCTCTTCTTAATCTTGTCATTTTTTTAATTCTCTTTTTATTTCTGTTAAATGCATATTTCAATAACATGACATGCTTGCGGACTTCGTGCCTAGATCCCAAAACGATGTTAGACTTCGAAATAATGAATCAAGAGCCAGAATGCAAAGAGGATAAAGTTTAAGGAAATAAGACAAAGAGTTGGAACAACTGAAGAAAAATTGGCTCCAGAATTGGAAAAGGTCCATACATTGCAACAAGAGTACTGCCAAAACAGTACGTTGTACTTGGGACACAGCGAAGGAAATGTCCCTAAAACAACTGTCAATGCAAATGCAGTGAAAATGTACTATGTTGGATCCTCCAAATAGTTCTAATATTCTCCGGTTGGGATGACGAAAGCTTTCTTTCTCGCTACCCAAAAACTATCAACCCTTTGCAAACCCTTTGAGCCGGTTACTCTTATTTGATTACCCTCTTTGGAACCTGAAAGTGTTATTGAAAAAAAAAAATTGAAATGAAAGAGAAAAATGAAAAAAAAAAAGAGGAAAAAGGAAAAGAAAAGAAAGATTAAACAAAGCAAAAAAAAAAAACGGAAAACAAAAGAAAAAACAGAAAAAAACAAAAGAAAACCAAAAACAAAAGTTTCCTGAACTACGTTCGACTTGATTTCGAAAGGATACGTAGGCAGCCTCTCTCTGGGGTTCAGTCACACCAAAACAAAAATCCAAAGTCCCCCAAAAGTGAAACTGGGGCAGAAGTTATAATGGTTCGGCAATGATCCTGCCCAAAAGGTTCCAAAGTTGCAGTTCAATCCAAATTCTTTTTACCCCAAACCTTGTTCAAGTCCTTCTGATCAATCGGCAAAGCGGTTCAAAATGGGAGGATGAAGTTATTTGGATCTGATACAACAAAATAAAAATAAAACGAGAGAGTCTTATTGGTGAAAACCCACATGGGCACCGTAAGGCGATGGTAAACAGAGAAAAATCAAAATGAGAGAGTCTTGTTAGTGAAAACCCACACGGGCACTGTAAGGCGATGCTGAGAAGAGAAATAAGTAAGGTCAGCTAATGAAAACTCGCAAAGGGCGCCCCTAATCGAAAAGAAGATCCTCACAGCCATTGGCGCCGACAAAGTCGTGGCAAGGTTTCTCGAATTTTGAGGCAAAAGTTGTGATGAATTTCTGAGAGTCAGATGGTTTACACAGATCAGCCATCCAGTCCTAAAGGCATGTCATGTTCATTGAAGTCTGCATGCACTCCAGATAAGTCCTTCTTTCCTTTCCCCGAAAGGGACACTTCTTGTTTTAAACTCATTCTCCATTCCATTGTTTGTTTTCTTTGAATCCCTTTCGGTCTAACACTCTTTCGAAACTGAGACAAAGAAAGGATGGCAAGATTGATTTACAGGGTTCTCATTTGGTGCAGGCTAATGTGCAAAAGATACCCAGCCTCAGCAGGTGTATCAAGTCGACCTCGATTGGCCATGTCGGCCGATGCTCCGGAATTGAAAACTCTTGGAAGGGGAAAATCAAATCGAAGTGCTTATAAAGGCAAATGAATTGAAAAAGGTTGAGTCCCACGTGGATAACCGTCTCGGCAAAGAGTTGAAAAGTCAAGGTACCCCCAATGCTCTGAATTTGAAGTTGGAAAAAAAAAGCCAGAAATAAAGGCATACAAAGGTGAAATAAAGTTGGAAAAGGTAAGTGCCACGCAACTAGCCGTTGCAGCAAGTTTGAGGAGCCAAAAGTTCCCTGATACTCCAAAAAAAAAAAGAAAAAAAAAGAAAAAAAAAGAAAAAAAAGAAAAGATATGTCAGAAAGGAAAGGCCTACGGAGGCAAAGTAAATTCGAAAAGGTTGAGTTCCACCGACCAACCATCATGGCAAGTCTGGAAAAACCATAAGTTCTCAGGGCCTGAAATGAAATCGGTCCCCAGGAAACAAGCAGTTGCAATTGAGTTCTTCATCAAAGAAGTCGGGCTGGGATCAAAATAATGAAGGCCATAAAATTAACCACCATTTCATACTAACAATTGTTCTTTGTTTGAAAATAGGAAACAGATGCAATCCAAAAGCGACCTTGCAGGAAACAGGTGCAACCAAAGAGAAACTGCACAAAGGCTAGAAACAGCTTTGCAGCAATAATCAATCCAAAAGGGAAGTCTCTTCCAAATTCTTTCCTGCATTTTTACTCATTTTTCTTAAACAAAAAAAAAATGAAAAAAATAAAGAAGAAGAAAGAAAGGAGAAAAGAAATAAAAATGAAAATCCCAAAGGAAAATCATAGTAGCATAAGATCTCACTCCTCAAAAAATCCCGGCATAACCCGTGGATCTCCCTAGCATAACCCAAGGAGCCTGTTCTTTCCAAATCACTGCCAAAAAACCGAGGATCTCCCTGGCATAACCCAAGGAGCTTGTTCTTTTTCAAATCCCGGCCAAACAATCGAGGATCTCCCTGACATAACCCAAGGAGATTTTTCTTTCCGAATCCAGGCCAAAAAACCGAGGATCTCCCTGGCATAACCTAAGGAGCATTTTCTTTCCGAATCCCAGCCAAAAACCGAGGATCTCCCTGGCATAACCCAAGGAGCTTTGTCTTTCCAAATCCCGGCCAAAAAACCGAGGATCTCCCTGGCATAACCCAAGGAGCTTTGTCTTTCCAAATCCCGGCCAAAAAACCGAGGATCTCCCTGGCATAACCCAAGGAGCTTTGTCTTTTCAAATCCCGGCCAAAAAACCGAGGATCTCCCTGGCATAACCCAAGGAGCCTTTTCTTTCCAAATCCCAACCAAAAAACCGAGGATCTCCTGGTATAACTCAAGGAGCTTTGTCTTTCCAAATCACGGCCAAAAAATCGAGGATCTCCCTGGCATAACCCAAGGAGACTTTTCTTTCCAAATCACGGCCAAAAAACCGAGGATCTCCCTGGCATAACCCAAGGAGCCTTTTCTTTCCAAATCCCGGCCAAAAAATCGTGAATCCCCCTAGCATAAACCAAGGAGCCTTTTCTTTCCAAAATCCCGGCATAACTCGTGGACCTTTTCCGGCATAACCCGATGACCTTACCGGTATAACCCGTGGACTTTTCCGGCATAACCCAATGACCTTCCCGGCATAACCCGTGGACCTTTTCCGGCCTAACCCGATGACTTTTTCGGCATAACCCGATGACTTTTCCGGCATAACCCGATGACTTTCCCGGCATAACCCGTGGCCTTTTCCGGCATAACCCGATGACCTTCCCGGCATAACCCGTGGACCTTTTCCGGCATAACCCGATGACCTTCCCGGCATAACCCATGGACTTTTCCGGCATAACCCGATGACTTTCCCGGCATAACCTGTGGACCTTTTCCGGCATAATCCTATGACTTTTCCGGCATAACCCAATGACTTTCCCGGCATAACCCATGGACTTTTCCGGCATAACCCGATGACCTTCCCGGCATAACTCGCGGACCTTTTACTGCATAACCCGATGACTTTCCCGGTATAACCCGATGACCTTTTCCGGCATAACCCGATGACTTTTCCGGCATAACCCGATGACTTTTTCGGCATAACCCGATGACCTTCCCGGCATAACCCGTGGACCTTTTCCGACATAACCCGATGACCTTCCCGGCATAACCCGTGGACTTTTCCGGCATAACCCGATGACCTTCCCGGCATAACCCATGGACCTTTTTCGGCATAACCCGATGACTTTTCCGGCATAACCCGTGGACCTTTTCCGGCATAACCTGTGGACCTTTTCCGACATAACCCGATGACCTTCCCGGCATAACCCGTGGACCTTTTCCGGCCTAACCCGATGACCTTCCCGGCATAACCCGTAGACCTTTTCCGGCATAACCCGATGACCTTCCCGATATAACCGGTGGACCTTTGCCGGCATAAACCGATGACCTCCCCAGCATAACCCGTGGACTTTTCCGGCATAACCCGTAGACCTTTTCCGGCATAACCCGATGACCATTTCCGGCATAATCCGATGACCTTCCCGGTATAACCCGTGGACCTTTCCGGCATAACCCGCGGACCTTTCCGGCATAACTCGGCTATTTCCCAGCACAACCTGGATCCATTTCAGAAGGATACACAATCCTGAATTGACTGTTTGGATATGTATCACAACTAACTAACGAAATTTTCCTAGCGAAAACTAGGGTAGAAAATTTCGTTCGTTTGTCTTTGATGTCTAAGCAGGTTTGACCTCGAGGCATATGATTCGAGATGACTAAAAGGAGGAGTCTCAATCTATAATGAAGAAAAAAAAAGATAACAAAAAGAAATGAGCTCAAATATTGGAGCAAATAAAGGTGCGGATTGCTCGAAATCTGATTGAAGTCACAAGCTCCGCAAATCCTGTATTACTCAATGCTGCAGAAAGAAACAAGCACCTACAACTTGTGAGCATCAAGATTCAGATCGAAGTCTACAGCAAAATCAGCTAAGACTCGAGATCAAGTTTCAAAAGAATTATAGAAAGGAATCTTGTAACTCATAATTGATAGGCATAGCTATCTTAGCTTAGATTTGCCGTTTGGTGTAATAAGGAGGTCTGTAAGCAGTAACAGCAACAACAACAACAGCAGTAACAGTAAAACCACAGCTTCATGGTAGTCCCAGCTACCAAAACTTTCCGAACTACATTGACCTGATTCCCTTTTAGCCAAGGATATGTAGGAGACCTTTTGAAGCAGAGGTTCGGTCAAATCTTTCAAAATGCTTCACACGTAGTACTCAAACGGGCAAAAATCGCTCGTATCTGCTCACTTTGTCTTTGCACGAAAACTCTTCGTGTTTACGGGCAAAGAGGGGCAGCTGTGAGCACGTGATTTTTGCCCTATATGAGAATTACTCCCAAAAATCCAAAATAAAATTATTTTGTGTTGTTTGCAATTTTTACGGATTTTGTGTTATTTTTCTCTTATTGTTTGCGTTTGTGTATGCATGTTTATTTGTTTAAATTAATGAAAATATAAAAAAAAATATGTTGCATGCAGGATTTAATTTTACATTTTTTATAGATAAATGGTATAGATTGTGTTCTGTATCTTCCTGCTACACAATATGTCATAGTTGTTATAACATGTTTCCTTGTAGTTTAGTAGTGTCACATTCATACAATGAGTGACTGAATAATTTTTTTTTAGTAGCCAATATGAGTCATGCTTAGAATAAAAGAAAAGATAATCCTATTTATCTTAAAAGGCAAGCTCTGCATTGATTTACTTGTGACGTGCATGTTAAGTCAATCCCTTGTCTGTTGAGTCAGTCCCTTGCCTGTTGAGTCAGTCCCTTGCCTGTTAAGTCAATCACGTGCCTGTTGGGTCAATCATATGCATGTTGGGTCAATCCCGTGCTTGATGGGTCAATCTCGTGCCTGTTGGGTCAATCCCTTGCTTGATTGAGCCAATCTCGTATCTGTTGAGCCAATTTCGTGCATGTTTGACAATCTCGTGCCTGTTGGGTCAATCCCGTGTTTGTTGATTCAATCTCGTGCCTGTTGCGTCAATCCCTTGCTTGATTGAGCCAATCTCGTATCTATTGAGCCAATTTCGTGCCTGTTTGTCAATCTCGTGCCTGTTTTGTTAATCACGGGCCTGTTTTGTCAATCCCGTCCCTGTTGAGCCACTCTCGTATTTGTTGAGTCAATCTCGTGCCTGCTGAGTCAATTCCGTGCATGTTGCGTCAATAATCAGTTCCAAGGTTAACAGGCAGGGTACGACTATGTTCGGTCCCGGGTGGGTTAAATAACATAAAGCTTTAGGGGTTAACTTAGGTTGCCTAGCCTAAGAATGTCAATTATTGAAATATGGGGCTGCTAACAAAGGATAGGGATGCAGTAGCTGAATTAATTTTAAAAAAAAAATACTAAGTTGAGTGGATAATTAAAAACTGGAATAGCAATGGGTAGTGGAAGTTGCACTAAGGCGAAAGCACTAGCTTAGTGGGATTAAATAGTTAAAAGATACCAATAGTGGAAGACTACTTTCTGATTTTAAGGACTAAAAATGGGCACTATGGAATAAATAAAGGCACTAGGATAATGGGTTAATTAAGAAATGAAAAGTAGAATTGAAAGTGGAGGATCCACTAATTGAATGCCTATTAAAAGGCTGGAAAACAGAATCAGGGGGGGGGGGGGTTATACTGAAAAAGATTTTTGACTCTGGAAAAATCAGAGAGGATTCTAAAAATATAGGGAGATACTAAAAAAAAGATAGGAAACATTCGGAGAGCCTAAGGGAATAAGGAGATTTTCAGGGAACTAAAAGGAAAACACTTAAGAAAGCTAGAAAGCCAAGATTAAAAGGGGGGATTTTGAATGAATCAGGAGGGAGTTGAAAGGCAGTCGAAAAAGAATTGAGGGAACTGCTGTGAGTTAGCAACTTTTGAGTGTTTAATCAGTTTTTTGAGAGCTTGAGTATAGAGTGTTAAGTTACTGTTTCATCAACCCTTTGAGCAAACTTTCAGTTCACTTTCAAATCTGAAACATTTGAATAACTTGAGACTCTGTTCTGTATCTGTTTGTTTAAGTGTGAATTTGGAAGAACTGGATTTTGGTTTCAAAAACTGCATCCCATGGTTTGAGGTTGATTGGTCTTGGTCGTTAAGTTTTGGTTCAAATTGTTGCTGCATTGTTTGAAGTCCTTCCCTGGTCTATTGGTTACTTATTGTTGTTGCATTACTGCTGTTAGTGTCACTGATCTGTGGCTGCTGAAGTTGTTACTGCTGCTAACCTTTCCTTTTTCTATTTCAATTCAAATCCCAGGTACACATTTATGAACTCACCTTGATGTAGATGCGAAGTGAAATTGAAATGAAAAATATTGTAAAAATTCGAGCTCATTTGAAAGCTGTTTACAATTCAATAGATGATTAGCTGAATAAATGCGATTGATGTTAGTTAGCAGTTTTGAGTCATATAAGTAATAAATACATTTGGACTATTAATCTGTACTATTTTGGGATTTTTAAACTTTGTATCGGTTAAGTTGTTTCAGAACAATGGCATAGCATAATTGGTCTTAGTTCAATTTTGAAATCAATAGTAATGCAAGCATGAAATCAGTAGTTTAGTGTAATACATGTTTAATTATGGATGCTAATATGCTTTTAAAATCAGTATGTATATTCTGTGAAGCAGTAATTTCATTTAGTTAGTGTAGAGTAATTTCAATAGTTTGGTTTAATTGAATCAGATTCCTTCACATGTGGACTTGGGCCAAAATCTTGACTAGCAGCATATTAGTATAGCATGGGTGCAAATGTCCTTCGTTGGGCTCATCTTGGAAGCCCAATGTGTGGCTTTGATACAGAATCAACATTTGGTTTATTGTAGTCCAATAACGAATTAATTAGGACTTCTTCTCTTGTTTTAGAGACAAATAAAAATAGAAAGCCATAGTCGCTTTAGGATATCCTTTAAATAAAATGAGACGAGCCTCGCAAAACAAAACACATAAATTGTGGGGCCCTCAATAATTGGTTAAAATAAATCATTTAGAATTCGGGATGGGCCGTTTAGCGAATTGCACGGCCTTCCCCAAAATAATAACGTGTTAGACTCTTTAGGCGCGTATTTTAATAACATTACCTCCTTAAACTCGGGTGCACATTTATGTGACCCAAATCCAAATCTCAATGGAGTCGAAATACGTCAATAAACACGGGTATATTTATTTGACGTAGTTCGAGACGTGTTTTCACGATGTTGCAATTCTCATAAAAAGTAATAATAAAGCGGTAAATAATTTTTAAAATTGCACTATAGGATAACATGTATTAAAATTATATTATTTTAGCCATTTATAACAGTTTAAGCGACCGTGCTAGAACCACGGGATTCGGGGGTGCCTAACACCTTCCCCGGGTCAACAGAATTCCTTACTTAGAATTTCTAGTTCGCAGATTTCATTTGAAAAGTTGAATATTTTCCTCGAATTGGGATTCAAAATAAACCGGTGACTTAAAACACCAAAAGTCAAACCTATCCCAAGTGGCGACTCTGAATAAATAAATAATCTCATTTCGAATAATGTCACTTAAAATGAAAAAACTCTCATATACATTTATCCTTCAGGGTAGGGGTGCGTAAAAAAGAGGTGTGACACTTATGGCCTCGTAGATTTCTCCCATGGTGAATTTAACACTTCCTGCCTCTTTTGCGTAGATTGAATTATTTTCACTAGCGTAGATGCTTCGACCTTTATTGCGTCTCTTCTCACTTCTGCCATCAGATGCAACTGATCAATTTGCAGCCAACTAAATTTGTTAAGCATCTGTTTAAGTATTTACTGAACTTTCTTTTTCTATTGAAAAAAAGAAAAGAATTTAAGTGGAGTTTCAGCTTTATGGAATAGCAAAAATCACAAGGCAAGAATTATTATCACTCGAGGAAGATAGGATGGCCAAGTCAGAAAAATCCTATTTTCCGTAGGCAAAATACATAAGTTACCCTTGTAATATAACCCAAATCTCTGTTACACACTTTCTAGGAACGAATATTATTTTACACATCTAACCTTTCTAAAGTGTATCCAATACACACCACTTTTTTGTTAACCAGTTTTTCATAATATGTGTAATATCACGCACCAATCAGATAGTGACACGTCTCATTTAAAAAAATAAAATAATTAAAATTATAAAAATACCCCTCATCTTCCACATCTAAGCTACCATGACCGTCTTCCTCTTTTCTCACCATTAAACACCATAGCTTCTTCATCCGCCTTTTACTTAATAACAAAGCCACCATTAACTAACAAAAATCACCAAAAAATACACCCAAATCTCCATCTTTTTCGCTGAAATTGAATCAAAATTTTTGAGCCCAGATCCAATTCATTTTTCATTTCACTTCTGTAAAAGTTAGACTGTCATTAACTTCCATCGTCACAAATCAGCTATTTAAAAAATCATCTATTAATAAAATTAAAGAATGTGCAAAAGCTTGAGCTAAGCTTTAATGGTTGGAAAAAATATTGGAAAATTCTCGCTTCCTGAAAATTCGACTTCGCGCTGGGTAAAGCTCAAGTTAAGCTTCTCTGCAACAAGAAGAGATGTGAGAAATCGTGATATGTCTATTTAAGAAGAAGGAGATAGGGTGGTGGAGTTCAAGGAGTAGCTATGGTAGAATTTTAAGAAAGGAAGAATATGGCTCAATTTAAAATTTTAATAAACTAAAAAAAATTGACATCTGACATAAAATTCTTTTGTTCATGCGACTCATTTGTTGGAAAAAACACGCACTATCCACGTGGGCAAAGTAGTGTGTAGTAGATACACTTTGAAAAGGATGGATGTGTAAAGTAATATTCGTTCCTAAAAAGTGTATAACAGGAATTTGGGTCATAGTTCAAGGGGTAATTTATGTATTTTGCTATTTCCCGTAACATCAGAAAATTAGAGAAGGAAAGATCCACCGAATTGTGACATATGAGTGGAAACATAAGAAAAGAGAAGAGGATGAAAAAAAAAGGAAAAGAGTGTAACTAAATCCCTTAATTGAAGGCATTAATAATGGATTGAGAGCCTTTTAAGGTGGAATGTATATATTTTATAAACAAAACTTGTGTAGGTATGATAATTTACTAAACATGAATTTAGGGTAATATAATTTACTATATGGCATAGGAAATGTAAAAATCCCAAAATTTAAGTTATATACACAATCAGTTAACGTGTCTTATTTTAAAGATTATAAATCCCATATTTAAAATAAAATAAAAATAAAAATCAAGTAGGACAAAGAGGATGGTAATCCTCTTACAAGATTACACTTGAATATTTCTTACAAAACACGATGACAAGCAAATTTTGCAGCATACAGAGACTACAGATATTGACTTCGTTGAAGGCTATATTTTCACAAGATGTAGGAATGGCTTGTGTCCGTATGCAAAAAGAAAAAGGCTACAAGAAGCAAGAAAATCGTCAGTATTTCTGCAATTTTCCCAATTACATAGTACTCCAATTTCATTTTTCTTTTAAGAACTTATTATTAGAGCAGAACTTTGCAGTATATTTAACGGTAAAGCAGCATCGTGCAGATTCCACAGCTTGAGGACTATTCATCCAAAAGTTGCAAGACCCTGAAACGGATAACAGAAAGGAAAGAAATAATTCTTCTAAAACGTACATGCGGATAAAGAATGAGACTGCTACAGCGTGTGGCCTTAATTCCTAGTGTTGACTTCTGCATTCACTGGGTCACTATAAAAAATAGAACGTCAAAAGAAAACCAGATAAATCTGCTTCCACTGTTTGAGTGATCTCATGTGGGAGGTTGCCATGTTCCTGGTCTAAAGGATTCACCAGAACCGGTTGGCTCTGACGACCTGAAAATAAAAATGATCGCCATAAGTTGTTGCAAATGATCTAAATTAATCCTGTTATCACTCATTGTTGTGGAGACAATTTAAATGTAAAAATTCCGAGGGATCTGGTGCTTGTTAAGTCCAAGAGAAGGGTAAATGAAAACAGCAGGCAGGAACAAGAACTTACTCTGGTTGTTGTTTGAGACGATAAGACATATTTTTCTCCGCTTCAGTTTCTTTCGATCTTGCACGTCTACATTACACAATATGCAAGTTTAAAAGCAGCAAACACAATATATTTACACAGTCAAGTTCATAGAAAGCAAGATAAGTTATCTGAATGCAAATATTTCTCATTTACCCTCCACTTTTCTATTATTATTCCTTCTTATTTTTAATTAATAGTGACAAGAATGACAACCTAGTGGAAGTAACCCACATTAGATTATACTATTGCCGTGACTCACCTTACTTCTTTCTGTGTATCAGATGCTTCTGGGATTATATCACCTTCCAGAAATGACGATCAATCAAAACAAAGTCAATAACTAATTAAGAGCATAAAACTGGAAAAACAATTAAAAAGGGAAAAAGAGCATTGTTTTCATAAGAAAAAGGTATATCACTATATCAATTGGCGTCAAACCTTAGTCTCGAGTCTCAACCCAAAAAAAAAAATAGAGAAGAAGGAAAAAAAAAAAAAAGAAGGGAAATTTGAATGTATATACTCCTATCCTAGTATTACACAGGCACATCTTATTGGCAAACCAAACATCCTCTAACAAATTATATCACAAGGAAAAAGCAATGAATCGAACAACCTCGAACATGTTATGCAACAGCATTTTCATTTTTCCTCTCCTTAGTCCAATAAGCTACTCTCAATTACCTTTCTTATTAAAAAAAAAGGAGTCTGTTAAGCTACTTAAAAGTGATGCTTCATTCACACTACAGTCAAATGGGTCAGACATGCATGTGGGTGGTACTCATGCAGTTTCTTCAAGACAACTAAATAGCAAAAAACTGCACATACTACGGATGCTTGCACACATCCATAAGTGATACGTACCCATTCAGATGCATGTCGCATTCAAGTTCTTTTCCAATTTAGAGGTGATGATTACTATTGAAGGTGAGAAGGTTTTAACAAACTGAAGATCATTGGAGGAAAAGTTGAAGGCAAAAAAAAGGGGGGTTTGGGGGCTAAGAAGGACAAACATGGAGAATAAATTGGGAGAACGAAGAAGTTGTCTTTTTATGATAGGAGCTTGGTATCAACCTTGCAGATGGCTACACAACTATTTGTCCTCTGGCCAGCTTTGTGAACTTAGATTAAGTTACATGATCCATTACACATGCTTATTCTAGCTTAAGATTCACCATTGGGTTTGTTTTGTGACAAATGGCAGTTGGCTACTTGGCTTTGTGTTTTGGAAATCTCCTTCCCTAAAACATCTTTTGAGGCTTTCATACTGTGAAGTTAATAGAATAGAATCGATTAATCATCTTCAGACGCTACTAAAAACTTTAACAGAGAAAACATAAGAGTTTCTAAAGGGAAGTGCAATTTGCAAAAAGGGAAATAGCACGGCCCACTGTTTTTCTCCTGAGAACTGGCTCTTCCAGGGGAACATCTTTTCTGCTCTTTGTTTTCAGAAATCAAAGAGGAAAAATCATTTTGCAACCATTTTTTTTTTTTGGTTTCTAAACCAAAAAGTTTTTGACTGCGAAACCAAGAAAAAGAAGTTTCCACGAAATCAAACGGACCCTAGCTTTATAGGATAGGTGATACCCTCTGAAGCATCTGGAAATTGTTGAACGAAACTCTTTAAATCTGGACCATCGGCTTTACCTAGAGACAAGGTGAAGAGGTAATAAACAATGTGCAGTTCATGTAGCAATCAGCTTCCAGTTTCAAAGGATAGAGCAAAACTGTAGTAAGCGACTTACCAATGCTTGTGGCTTTACTCTTGCCTTCTTTGGCCTTTCTTTCCTCTTCTTCCTTCCTGAGACCTTAGAGCAACAAAAAAGAGAATATATAACAAGAATGGTGGTGGTCCTACTGACAGCCAACAAGATGATCACCAAATTGTGTCTTAAGGAAGCATGTAAGTTTGGAAAATCTCCAACTGAAACTAATAGCAAGATTAAACTCATAAGCAGCTACCAGAACACCACCGGGTTTAAAGTAGGAAAGAAAAGTAAATTAAGATGACCCTGTAGTTTAAGCATATAGAACTATTTTGACTCCAGCCCAGGGTCAAATACGGGCCAAAAGCAGAAAATCATTTAAAAGTTCATCCACCTAGTAGTTCAATGAAGTGTTCTTCCATCATCTCTTATAAACTTAAATGTTCTAGGAGATAGGAGCAAGTAAGAACGTAGAGCTGTTATTTCCAGAGTGGTTCCTACAAATCCTTGAACGAAGTAGAAGCATAAAGTTGGAATACTTACGAGCAACATTAAGCTTAACAAATTCCCTTCTGGCCTCCAACTCAGCCATCTCCTGGTAAAGAAAATATATAACCATCAAGACACAGTTCAGGAATCGACTTATGCTAAATTAAAAAGCTTTTGAAGGACAAGACAATTAGAACGGTGGGTGGCGACTCAGACCATTTCCCGGTGGTTATGGGGCTTCATCAAGGATCTGCGCTTAGCCCTCTCTTATTTGCTTTGGTGATGGATGCTCTAACTCGCCATATTCAAGGGGATGTGCCATGGTGTATGCTATTTGCGGATGACATAGTCTTGATAGACGAGACGAGGGTCGGTGTTAACGAGAGGTTGGAGGTCTGGAGACAGACTCTCAAGTCTAAGGGTTTCAAACTAAGCAGGTTTAAGACAGAAAACCTGGAGTGCAAGTTTAGTGCCGAGTCGAGCGAAGCAGGTAGGGACGTGAAGCTTGGATCTCAGGTCATCGCCAAGAGGGACAGTTTCAGATATCTTGGGTCGGTAATTCAGGGGGACGGAGAGATCGATAGGGATGTCACCCACCGTATAGGGGCGGGATGGTCGAAATGGAGGCTTGTATCGGGAGTCTTGTGTGACAAAAAAGTGCCACAGAAACTCAAGGGAAAGTTTTATAGAGTTGTGGTTAGACCTGCCATGTTGTATGGGGCGGAGTGCTGGCCGGTGAAAAACTCTCATGTTCAGAGAATGAAGGTTGCGGAGATGAGGATGCTCAGGTGGATGTGTGGGCTCACCAGGTTAGATAAGATCAAGAATGAAGTTATTCGGGAGAAGGTGGGGTGGCCCCGGTGGATGAGAAGATGCGGGAAGCGAGGCTTAGGTGGTTCGGGCATGTGCGGAGGAGAAGCCCCGATGCCCCGGTGAGGAGTTGTGAGAGGCTGGCGGTGGTTGGTGCGAGTCGAGGCAGAAGGAGGCCCAAAAGGTATTGGGAAGAGGTGATCAGGCAGGACATGGCTAGAATGCGGATTTCCGAGGACATGACCCTTGATAGGAGAGTCTGGAGGTCTAGTATCAGGGTTGTAGGTTAGGGACTCCTAGTATTTTTCGTACTTCTTTCCCGGGGCTGGGGGTTTGGTAGGGCTCTCTATAGATGATTTGTGTATTGTATTGTTCCCCCTCATGGTAGCTACTGGTCGATATTACTGCATACCATTTTATTTATGGTTTATGGTTAGATAATTATTTATGTGATTTCTGTTGGAGTTACTAATGCTCTCTTGTTTTTGCTTTTGTTTTTCTTTTCCTTGTCCTGATCCGAGGGTCGATTGGAAACAGCCTCTCTGCCCTTTCGGGTAGGGGTAAGGCCTGTGTACGTATTACCCTCCCCAGACCCCACTTTGTGGGATTATACTGGGTAGTTGTTGTTGTTGTTGTTGTTGAAGGACAAGACAATAAAAGAATAAAAGTGATATTGCAAAACAAGGCAATTCATACAAAGAAAGAAGAAAAACAATGCAGGTTAAGGTTGATTACTGAATTATGGTAGGAAATTGTGACAAGAAAGATCCAATTTTACCTCTGGAGTTGGAGCACTCTTCCGTTGTCCATTCAACCAACATATCCATTCAACTACAAGAATCGACAGTAACTCTTTAATGGCAGCAAATGTCGTGGTAGTGTAATTTGGAAAGTTAATAGCAGTAGCAGATCTTTTTCCTAATGATGTATTAACATGAGGGAGAAGGCTGTAATATTTGGACCAAAAACAAGGTCTAGAGCTAGATTGTGTTTCTCCAATAAGGCATACCTGGAATCGAGGTTGGATCATCTTCTCCTTTGAACGTCACCCATCTCTTTTCCTTCACTGAAAAAATATAATATTAGCACATAAAGCTCTTCACTGGATAACATCACCTGAACAAGCAAACTACAAACCATCCTAAATATAACTATTTGAAGCCTTGAAAACTTTGTAGAGTTATAAGTAACTAATTATCAATTCCAATTTCCAAATGTTCCTCGTGCAAAAAGAAAAAAAAACTAATTTCTTTGACTTGATTAAAGTGTGAACCATGAAAACTTTCCTCTTGGCTAGTGGCGGAGCAAGAACCCTAACAATGGGGTTCAAAAGGCAAGAATATTATACCTAGAAGCTTCCCTTATGTTAAGGGGATTCAACAGTTTATATATATACAAACCAAAAAAAAAAAATTACCCTACTTGCACAATCGGATTGGACGAAAGGAATTCAATTGAACCTCCTTCTTTACCTTTAGCTCTGGCACTGCTCTTGGCTAGCTTCACCAATAGGGTATGAAATATCCAATTTCAAAGTCTTGCAAAAAGCAGAGTATATTATCATATTAACTAAAAGGGATGTTTGTATACCTTATACCATAATGGGTTCTTCCAATATACAAAAATCATAAGTACCTCTACTCATTTTCTTTTGTTTAATAGGGCAATAGCACCATAGCATTAAATAATCAATTTTTCAAACAGCCAAATGATCGTAATTAGCGATATTTGCAGTAACCAAAGCTAAGAAAGTTCAATGTGAAAAAAAATGTCTGTAGAAAAATTTGCTGAAGCCCATATAACTTTTGCTAGAACAAACAAATAATCGATGATGAAGTAAAATGGTTGTTTTAAAAAGTAAAATAAGAAGGAGACCCACTTACTGATACCATCAAGCTCCTCTGTCCTCTTAAAATAGCGATTGCCCGCTTTGTCTGCTCCTACGAAATTTTTGCTGCTGAATAAACCCGCAAACCTCGCCCACAATCTCGACATCCTTTTTCACCACTATATTTTTTCTCAAATGGCTTTGTAGAGATTTGAATATCCTATTTTGGAAATCTCACTTCAATCTTTCTTTAATTTACTGCTGAATTAGCTTTGATCTGCACGAAGAAGGTAATACTCTAGATTTCGAGTTCTCGAAAGCTATGTGCAAAAATGCCGGTCGCGGAGCTTGGTAAAGTGGGCTGGGCTCCTGACCAGAGTGGGGCGCAAAGGTGATCGAAACTTGGGCTGATTACATGTTGGGCTACTGACTGGATAAGTGCACCAATAGCCACACATGAGGGGGAATTACACAAATAGTCATTTTTTAGGGCTGCTATTTAGGGATTAGCTAGTATTTATTTTGTCTTGAAAATTTAAACTAAAAATTTTAACTTCCGGACTTTGTGCCCTGAAATATTAAGCTGAAAAAATTGAAATTTAGGACACACTGACTAATTTCTAAATAGCAGCTCTCTAGAATGGCTACCTGATGTTGTTTCTACGAAACATAATGTGCATTTGCAGGGTATTTAAATTGCAGCCACAACTTAAAAAGAGCAATAGATACCTGCTTCTTCAAACTATGGCTGTCCAACGGGACGGGCCGGCCCGTCCCATCCCCGTCCCGTCCCGTTAAACGGGATACGGGATGGGACGGGACGACCGTTTCATCCCGTTTGTCCCGTCCCGTTTCGTCCCGTTTCACCGTTTCATACTGTCCCGTCCCGCGTCCCGCCTAAATTTAATTTTTTTTTTAAACTAGCCGTTGGCCAAGGGCTTAATTGGCAAAAATAGCCGTTGGCAACTGTCCAAACAGGCCCTACACCCCCTAAAACACCCTCTACCCCCCAAACTTTTAATATAACCCCTAAGTTTATTATGCTACAAAATAATTTTCTGGTATATATTATCCTACTGTTACACAAATATTATGGTATATTTGTGGAATTTCTGTTGTATTTGGAAAGTATAAAACAAATCCAACTTATGCACCAGCCATTAAAGAAATGATTATAAAATTTAAAAAGTATTTTTTCCCTATTCCCGAAGTTTATTTAATTTCTACTCTACTTAACCCATCTTTAAAACTAAGAGGTGCAAAGGTACTTGCTCGTAAAATTTATGAGAATTTAGAAATTCAAGAAAATGAACAACCGTCTCTCGAACACTGCCAAGCTAGCATATATTCTTATGCTAGATCAATATTTGATAAATATAAATCTATGGATATAACTAGTACTGAAACTGCTCCTTCTACTTCTAAGTCTGGAGCAGAAGTTTTATGGGAAGATATGGATGATATAACAGGTTTTGATTCCTCTATTGATGATGAACTTGATTCTTATCTTAATAAAGGATTAGAAAATATTAAAGACGAAGAAGGCAATGAACAACTTTTGTCATGGTGGAGGGAGCGTGGCAAGGCTTTTCTAACACTTTCAATTATCGCCCGAGATATCCTGGCTATTCAAGCATCATCAGTAGCATCGGAGAGTGTTTTTAGCGCAACAAGATTTCAAATTGGAGATCATAGACATTCATTAGCAGAGGACAGTCTGGAGATTTCCGTCTTATTCAGAGATTGGATTAATTCATAAAGAAGAAATCTTGATTTTGAAAAACTAACCACTAGGGAAGAAGAAGAATACAATGAGATACTTACCACTAGGAGCGATGACGGCATGGAGCTCATGGAACATCAATTAACATTGCCAATTCCGGTAGAATGTCCAAGAGATATTATTGATAAGTTATAAAGAAGCTATATAGGAGCTTACAAATATTAGTTTGATAATTTGTAATTGGCTACTAAGAGGCCTAGTTCAAACAGAACACTTCCTAGAAGGTGGTTGTAGATTAGGTGCTCTTCAAAAGAAATATATTTGTATTTGAGATTTGAAAGTTCTATTAATAAAATAAAAGGCTCTAAGTATTGAATTATTTTTATGAATTGTCTTAGTTACTTAATAACTATATTATAAATTTATATTTACTAGGATATTTCATTACAAGTCTTTTGTTTTAATATTTTATAATTTTTTACTTAGTAATTTTCGTTTTAACATAGTAACATTTAAGTTTATTAAATAAGTCAAAAATCTAGCCGTTGCAAACTTTAAAAACATAGTAATTTTCAAAAAAACTAGACGTTTTTTTATTAAAAAAATACACTTAAGGCCCACGAACCCGTCCCGTCCCGTTCCGTCCAGTCCCGTTTGACTAGCGGGACGGGATGGGACGATCATTTCGTCCCGTTTGTCCCGTCCCGCCACCGTCCCGCTTAAATGTTGTCCCGTCCCGTCCCGTTGGACAGCCATACTTCAAACTACAAGATAGTGGCCAAAAACTAAATTCGTGCAATTGAAAATTCAGGCTACTGTCTTGAAGTTCAGTTCTTGCAATTTAAATTTCAGTCCACTATTTTGAAATGGAATTTTTTCCTATCTATACCATATAGCAAACCTTATTACCAAAAATGTTCACAAATTACTATTTACCCTACCTGTATATACCAAACCCAAATTACCGAGATTCTTCCCAAAAAAACGTGCGACTTTGTTGGAGAGAGCATTTAATTCAGAATTCTGAAACGGATCAAAATCTCTAGTTGTGTAAATCTCTCCTTCTCCAATGGAACGAGATCTCTCTTCTCATTCTTATCTACAATTCTAAAAATACGAAAGCTACAGAATCTCCAGCCATCAAATTGTAGAAATTCAAAATTTTTGGATACAATTCGTTGTCGATGTAAAGTCTCGAATCTATATCTGTTCTTAGCTTTTTTTCTATAAACTATACGAAATCATGTCAAAAATCACAATAATGATGAAATCGAATGGTAATTGGGATAAATATGGAAGATATAGAGATTTTGAAGTTGATGCCATTGTGGTAGATGAT
>MU732448.1:0-46716 GCA_026770625.1 Nicotiana glauca
GCTCGCACACCAGAGCAGGTTGTATAGGGACTTCAGACACCAGAGGCAGCCCCAGCTCAGCCAGTTGCACCGGTTACCCCAATTGCACCAGCCGCACCAGCTCCAGGGTATATGGTTCCGGTGATGCCAGACGACAAGCAGCGTCGACTTGAGAGGTTTAGTAGACATCAGCCTCCGAAATTCAGCGGTACTGAGGGCGAGGATGCCCAGGAATTTCTAGACAAGTGTCAGAAAATGCTTCCCACTACAGGGATCTTAGAGTCTA
Organism: Nicotiana glauca; assembly: GCA_026770625.1. Lineage (NCBI taxonomy): Eukaryota > Viridiplantae > Streptophyta > Magnoliopsida > Solanales > Solanaceae > Nicotiana > Nicotiana glauca. The sequence continues at coordinate 266 of MU732448.1, forward strand.
GTGGGGTATCTTTTACCACCTTCTAGTTCTCAGGGCCAGCATCTGCATGGTGGGAGAAGTTTGAGAGGCGTAGGCCTGCAGGAGCAGTACCCCTTACTTAGCAGCAGTTCCCTACTCTCTTATTGGAGAAATATGTGCCGCAGTCTCGCAGAGAAGAGCTGCGCCGATAGTTTGAGTGGTTAGTCCAGGGTGATATGATAGTGACCCAGTACGATATGAAGTATACGTAGTTGGCTAGACATGCTACATGGATGATCCCGACAGATCGGGAAAGGATCAGGAGGTTCGTGGATGGCCTCAACTATTCGACTCGCATTTTGATGACAAGGGAGATGGTGGTAGCAGCTTCATTCGAGGAGGTAGTTGATATGGCTCGTCAGATTGAGGGAGATCGTAGCTGAGAGCGCGATGAGAGGGAGGCTAAGAGGCCTCGAGGTTCAGGTAGCTACAGTGGTGCTCCATCTAGGGGCCAGTTCCAGCAGGGCAGAGGTCGTCTTTTAGGCCTCATGAGACAGGTCGCCCGGAGTACAGTGGGACTTCTTCCGGCCATGGCCGTCAGGGATACCAGCAGGGCCAGTCTTTAATCAGTGCCCCTCCAGCTCAGAGTTCTACTCCTGCTTCTTCAGCCCAGGGTTCATCTGCAGCGAGGGGTTCTCATCAGTTCTCTTCTCTAGCACAGGGCAGATGTTATGAGTGTGGTGAGTTTGGCCACCTGAGGAGATAGTGTCCTCAATTTCAGCGTAGTCGGTCTCAGTAGAGGGATCAACCCTCCTATTCTATTCCATCTACTTCAGCACCATCATAGTCAGGTAGGGGTGGGGGTCAGTCAGCTAGGGGTCACCCTAGGGATGAAGATCGATCTAGTGGTGGTCAGGCTCGGTTCTATGCACTTCCCGATAGGAGAGACGCTGTTGTATCAGACGTAGTGATCACAGGTATTATCTCAGTTTGCCACAGGGATGCTTCTATTTTATTTGATCCCGGGTCTACATACTCCTATGTGTCTTCATATTTTTCCCATCATTTGGGCACGACCCGTGGTTGCCTTGCATTGCCTATTCATGTATCTACCCCGGTGGGTGATACTATTATTGTGGATCACATATATCGATCCTGCCTTATTACCATTGGGGGTCTGGAGACCCGAGTTGATTTGCTGTTGTTGGGTATGGTAGACTTTGATGTGATACTGGGTAGGGATTGGCTATCTCCGTGCCATGCTATTCTGGACTGTCATGCCAAGACAGTTACGTTGGCTATTCCTGGTATTACATAGATTGAGTGGCGGGGTTCGACTGATTATGTCCCTAGCCGAGTGATTTCTTTCTTAAAGGCTCAGAGGATGGTTGAGAAAGGGTGTTTATCATACTTAGCATTTGTGAGGGATGTGGGAGCTGAGACTCCTATTATTGATTCTATTCCAGTCGTACGGGATTTTCCAGATGTGTTTCCAGCAGACCTGCGGGGCATGCCGCCGGACAGGGATATTGATTTTTGTATTGATCTGGTGCCAGGCACTCAGCCCATCTCTATTTCTCCATATCGTATGGCACCTGCTGAGTTAAAAGAATTGAAGGAGCAGCTTCAGGAGCTTTTGGATAAGGGATTCATTCGCCCTAGTGTGTCATCGTGGGGTGCACCAGTATTATTAGTTAAGAAGAAAGATGGCTCAATGAGGATGTGTATTGATTATAGACAGCTTAACAAGGTAACAATGAAGAACAAGTATCCTTTACCGCGCATTGATGATTTATTCGATCAACTCCAGGGAGCGAGGGTGTTCTCGAAGATTGATCTTCGTTCAGGCTATCACCAGCTGAAGATTAGAGATTCTGATATTATGAAGACAGCATTCAGGACGAGATATGGGCATTATGAGTTTTTAGTTATGTCTTTTGGGTTGACCAATGCCCCAGCCGTGTTTATGCACTTGATGAACAGTGTGTTCCGGCCATATCTGGATTCCTTTGTGATTGTGTTTATTGATGACATCCTGGTGTATTCTCGTANAGAAGCTGTATGCAAAGTTCTCCAAGTGCGAGTTTTGGCTTGAATCTGTAGCTTTTCTGGGTCATGTGGTGTCTTGTGATGGAATTCAGGTTGACCCGAAGAAGATAAAGGCGGTGCAGAGTTGGCCAAGACCGTCCTCAGCTACGGAGAGCCGGAGTTTTCTTGGTTTGGCGGGGTATTATCGCCGGTTTGTTTAGGGATTTTCATCCATTGCTTTGTCTATGACCAGGTTGACGCAGAAGGGTGCACCATTCGTATGGTCGGATGAGTGGGAGGAGATCTTTTAGAAGCTCAAGACAGCTTTGACCACAGCTCCAGTGTTAGTCTTGCCATCAGCTTCAGGTTCTTATACCGTGTATTGTGATGCCTCGAGAGTGGGGATAGGTTGTGTATTGATGCAGGAGGGTAGAGTTATTGCTTATGCTTCTCGTCAGTTGAAGCCTCATGAGAAGAACTACCCTGTTCATGATTTGGAGTTAGCTGCCATAGTTCATGCCTTGAAGATTTGGAGGCACTATTTGTACGGCGTGTCCTGTGAGGTGTATACTGATCACCGTAGTCTCCAGCACTTGTTCAAGCAGAAGGATCTCAATTTGAGGCAGCGGAGGTGGCTTGAGTTGCTCAAGGATTATGATATCACCATTTTATATCATCCGAGGAAGGCCAATGTACTGGCCGACGCTTTGAGCCCAAAGGCGGTTAGTATGGGCAGCCTGGCTTATATTCCAGTTGGGGAGAGACCATTTGCATATGATGTTCAGGCGTTAGCCAATCGGCTTGTGAGGTTAGATATTTCAGAGCCCAGCAGGGTGTTAGCTTGTGTTGTTTCTCGGTCTTCCTTATACGATCGCATTCGTGAGCGCCAGTATGATGATCCACACTTGCTTGTCCTTAAGGACAGAGTTCAGCACGATGATGCCAGGGGTGTTACTATTGATAGTGATGGTGTGTTGAGGATGCAGGGCCGGATTTGCGTGCCGAATGTGGATGGCCTTCGAGAGTTGATATAGGAGGAGGCCCACAACTCGCGGTATTCTATCCATCCAGGTGTCGCGAAGATGTATCAGGATTTGAGATAGCATTACTGGTGGAGGAGGATAAAGAAGGATATCGTGAGTCATGTAGCCCGATGTCTCAACTGTCAGCAGGTTAAGTACGAGCATCAGAGACCGGGCGGAGTGTTTCAGCGTATTGATATTCCCGAGTGGAAATGGGAAAGAATTACCATGGATTTTGTTAGTGGTCTCCCTCGGACAGCGAGGAAGTTTGACTCAGTGTGGGTGATTGTGGATAGGCTGACCAAGTCCGCGTACTTCATTCCTGTATGTACTACCTACTCCTCAGAGCGGCTGGCAGAGATTTTCATCCGAGAGATTGTGAGATTGCATGGGGTCCCAGTTTCTATTATATCAGACAGAGGTACTCAGTTTACTTCTCAGTTCTGGAGGACATTTCAGCGAGAGTTGGGTTCACAGGTAGAGTTGAGCATAGCATTTCATCCTCAGACGGACGGACAGTCCGAGCGTACCATTCAGATATTGGAGGATATGTTGCATGCCTGTGTTATTGACTTTGGAGGTTCTTGGGTTGATTATTTGCCTCTCGCAGAATTTGCTTATAACAACAGCTACCAATCCAGCATTCAGATGGCGCCATATGAGGCCTTATATGGGAGACGGTGTAGATCTCCAGTTGGTTGGTTTGAGCCCGGTGAGGCTAGGTTGTTGGGGACAGAGTTGGTCCAGGATGCTTTGGACAAGGTGAAGGTGATTCAGGAGAGACTTCGCACAGCCCAGTCGCGCCAGAAGAGTTATGCGGACCGGAAGGTCCGGGATGTGTCATATTCAGTGGGTGAGAAGGTCTTGCTGAAGGTTTCGCCTATGAAGGGCGTCATGAGATTTGGGAAGAAAGGAAAGCTCAGTCCGAGATTCATTGGCCCTTTTGAGATACTCAGGAGGATTGGAGAGGTGGCCTATATGCTTGCTTTGCCACCCAGCCTATCGGGAGTTCATCCGGTATTCCACGTGTCTATGCTCCGGAAGTATGTTGGAGACCCATCGCATGTGTTGGACTTCTCTACAGTTCAGTTGGATGATGACTTGACTTATGATGTGGAGCCTGTAGCTATTTTGGGTCGACAGGTGCGTAGATTGAGATCTAAGGATATAGCATCACTGAAGGTGCAATGGAGAGGTCGGCCCGTGGAGGAGGCTTGTTGGGAGATTGAGCGGGAGATGCAAAGCAGATATCCACACTTATTTGAGACTCCAGGTATGTTTCTTGACCCGCTCGAGGACGAGCATTTCTTTAAGTTGGGGAGGAAGTGACGACCCGGCCCGTTGTTATGAGAGTTACCGCCCCGTTCCCCCCTTATTGTGTTGTTTCATGTTCTATATCAGCATTAGAGTCTATCGGGTAAATTTGGACTCATTCTGGTTGGAAATAAGACATATAGCCTTTTAGAAAGGAGTTTGTTTCAGAAAAGTCAACCGGAAGTTGACTATGTGGTTAGAGGTCTCGGATGTGAATTCCGGTTGTTCACTTAGCTTCGAGAGGTGATTTATGACTTAGGGGAGCGATCAGAATTGAATTTGGAGGTCCGGTGTAGAAATAGGCTTGAATTGGCGATGTTGGAATTTTAGCGGAATCCGGTTGATAGGTGAGATTTTGATTCGGGAGTCGGAATGGAATTCCGACAATTGCAGTAGTTTTGTTAGGCGGTTTTGGATATGTCTGCAAATTTTCAAGTCATTCGGACGTCGTTTGGTCGGGCTTTTGATTGGATGTCAGATTCGGAAGTTTTAAGGAAAATCAGGCTTGAATCCGTGGTAATTTGGTGATTTTTGTGTTAAAGTACGTGTTTTTAGGATTGGAACAAGTTCGTATCGTGTCTTAGAGTGGGTTTGTATTTTTGGTTGAGGTCCCGGGGGCCTCGGGATGGTTTCGGATGGTTAAACGGAAGTAAATTGGCAAAATTGCAGGTCTGTTCTTAAAGCTTCTAGTATTTCCGCATCTGCGGAAATAGGACCGCAGGAGCGGTTCCGCAGATGCGGCTCTTTGATCGCAAAAGCAGCCCTTTGAGGCCTGGGCTTTTTCCGCAAAAGCGGACTTTGTTCCGCAGACGCGGTCTCCGCAGATGCGGATTTGTGACCACAGAAGCGGTCTCGAGGAATTTAGTGAGACTGCAGAAGCGGTACATTTACCGCAAAAGCAGTTACCGCAGAAGCGGTGTAGGACCGCAGAAGCGGTGTAGGACCGCAGAACCGGTCAAGGGGGATTTTATGTTAAACCGCAGAAGCGGTTAATTGGACCCGGAAGCGATACCGCAAAAGCGGTTATGGGAGCCACAGAAGAGAAAATCACAGAAGGGTTAAATGAGATCAGTGTATTCGATTTTGAGAAGTGTAAAATCAATTTGGGGTGCGAGCTAAGGCGATTTTAGGTGATTTTGAAGAGGCTTCGTAAGAGGATCATTAGGTAAGGCCTCTTGGACTTATATTATGTCATTATGGTGTTAAAACATGTATTAATCACTGAAAATTCAAGGAATTTAGGGGTAAAAATGGTGGTTAGAGCTTGAAGCGTAAAAGAGGCTAAATTTTGAATTTGAAGGGGCTATTGGACTCCGATTTTGATACAATTTATATGTATAGACTCGTGGCGAGACGAGGATTCTGAAAATATGAATTTCATAATTTTTCGAGAAGCGGGTTTTGGCAACTTCATGTTTTTGGTTGTTTTTCGAGTTATTTTCGACTGGGTTATGTTCCATTAGCCTATTTTGATGTATTCCCATTGGTTTTGATCAGATTTGGCACCCGTGAAGGTCGATTCTTGAGGGAAAGGCATTGCGGGAGTTTTTGAGCAGGTTCGAGGTGAGTAATAGATGTAGATGATGACCTGAGGGTTTGAAACCCCGGTATATCACACTGTGATGCTACGATGAGGCGAGACACGTACTCTACGGTGAGTGTGGGGTCGATTGTGGTTGAGGACTGTAAACTAGTCCGACAGAATAATGTTGAACTATATCATCGGCTTGAAATTAGCCGGTAAACCTCCTACTTGGATGGTGATGGAGATATTTAGGGCTGTATGCCGACTATTTGGATCCCGTAGGGATTGTTATCATTGTTCCCATAACGTATAACATGTTTTCCTGATATTAGTCCTGAATTGAATATTGTATCGAAATGGCTAGTCAAACTCTAAGGTTTTAAAACACCTAAGTATAATTCTGATAATTGAAACTAAAAATGGTAAGTATGATTGTGCATTCATGATTTTGCATGGATCGGGCTGCGCGCCGCAGCGGGTGTGATATTATGTTGCGCTCGGGCTGTAGGAGCCCCTCCGGAGTCTGAACCCCCACATTGAGCGCCGGGTACCCATGGATCGGGCTACACGCCGTAGCGTTCATGTGCATTGCATTCATGCATTGATATATTTACTTGCTTTGACTGTTTCTGTTAGCTGATGTTACATTGTTAAACGTGTAGGAGTACTGTTCTTACCTTTACTTTGTGCTATATTTTGGGATTTCTTACTGTCAGACATTATACGTGTCTATTACCACTGAGTTGGAAGTACTCACTTTACTCTCTGCACCTTGTGTGCAGATTCAGGTACTCTATGAGCTATCTGAGCTTATTGTTGTTCTTCAGGGCTTTTACACTGAGTTGTCGAGGTAGCTGCCTGACGTCCGCAGGACCCTACTTCTCTCCTATTTCCTGTTATTTGACTTTTCCGCGTACTTCAGACTATGTTGTTTTACAGTATATTTTTGCTATTATGGTAGAGGCTCTAGACTCATGACCCCCAGATCTATGGGAGGTTGTTCAGTATTGTTGATTTTTGGACTTATTTCAATTTTTCAGTTATACTTCTAGTTTAAATGCTATTAATGATTTTCAAACAAATGGTTTTGACTTTTATGCTCGGGTTGAGAGTGAAAATGGTCGGGCTTTCCTAGTAGTTATGTTGGGCGCCATCAAGACCGGGTTTGGGGTCGTGACAATTTTGACCAAAATCCAAATGGCATTCGCTTGCCCATTGACTCTTTTTTTTCTTATTTTTTCAAATTAAAACAAAAGTCCTGGTTTTGCAAACACGTCCTTTCAACACTTCGGGATGAGATTTTAAGGCTGTGTGGGTCAACCGGCCAAAAATCTAAAAATGACCCAAAGGTGGCTGTTCATGCAAAGTCAGCCTTCCAGCATCCCTTTCGGGAACATTCGGCTTTTTTTTTCGACAAAACGGCATCACCCGACTTATTTATGATTTCTTTTTCGAATTAAAATAAGGGACCCGATATTGAAAATACAGCCTTTCAGCGCCTCGGGGACGAATATTTTAAGGCTGTGTGGCTCAACCAGCCCGAATCTAAAAAATGACCAAAGTTGGCCGTTTATGCAAAGTCAGCTTTCCGGCGTCCCTTTCGGGAACATTCAGCTATATTTGACAAAAGAGGCATCACCCGACTTATTTATGACAAAAATTAGACTTTTGACATTTTTGACTTTTTTTGCAAAAGGAGAGGTTGGACCCGATCAGGGTTGCCTACATATTTCACATCCGGTGAGAATCAAACCAGCGTAGTTCTGCCGAATAAAATAAACTACATTTGAAAACGAAACATTTTTTTTTCATTGGTAAATAAAACGAATTATTATTTTTTTTCCATTTTAAAACACAAACCATTTTTGAAAACCAAATCACATTTTTTCCTTTATTGGGAAATGAAGTAGAATATTTTTTTTTCAGGGAAAAATAAAACAAACTATTTTAAAAAATAAAACTCTTTTCCTTTTTTTTAATTGACATATAAAACAATCAATTTTTGAAAAATATTTTTTTTCTTTTTCACTGGCAAATAAAACAGACTAATTTAAAAATAAAAACTTCACCCGTTTTTTCTTTTCATCGGCAAATAAAATTAACTGTAAAAATATATTATTATTTTTTTTAATTTCTCAAAAATCCGGTAGAGTTTCGACACTACTTGGTCATTGGTTTCATAAAAATGATTAGTTATCGCTCTACACTGCTATATTTATTTATTTTTTATGATTTTTCAGTATTTTCAATTTTCAGAAGCCGGTCAACATGCAAGTCTGAAGCAGAATAAATGCACAGGTAGCAAGTAAGATGCATCAGGATGGTCTTTTCATTTCAGGTACACCTGTCCTAGACGGACCCAACCCCTGTGTTGAGTCCCCTAAGTCAAATGCACATGATGAAAATAAACGTTCCTACTAGGGATCCGACATGAAGCTGTGTTTTACTAGGTTTAAAAACCTGGGGTTTTGGTCTAGAGTTGGGGAACCCGAGCGGACAACTGGGGCTGTGGAGGGGGCGACGTACCGGGAGCACTAAAGTCTGCCTGGCCTTGTTGCTTGCCCAACCTCGCTCTATTTGGTATAATTTTATAAAAAGCGGGCTACGCGAACGTATGCACCATTTTCGAAAAACTCAGAAAGAAAAAAGGATTTCGTAGCAGTTTATATCTACAGTTCAAATAATATCAAAGCGATAATAAGCAACATTTTGCACATTAAATCTGAAAAAATGTAATAAAAATCAGATAATAAAGAAAGCCAAATACAATAATTATTCTAAGCTCGAATTTCTAACCCTAAACCAGTGGTTCTGGGTTATTTTTCTCCAGCAGAGTCGCCAGAGCTGTCACACCTCCTTTTGCGCTACCGCACCCCGCGAAGGGCGTAGTAAAGGGAGTTTTTCCAATTAAAGGACAATCAAAACGGGATTCATTTATTAAGAGATTCAGATTCGCCACTTGGGAGATTTATGGTGTCCCAAGTCACCAGTTGAATCCCGAATCGAGGAAAGGTTTGACTCTATTTAACAGTCCGCGAACCAGAAATCTAAGTAAGGAATTTTGTTAACCCGGGGGAAGGTGTTAGGCATTCCCGAGTTCCGTAGTTTTAGCACGGTCGCTCAACTGTCATATTTGGCTTATTTATCTTATTTATAACATGCTTTAACTTATTTGCCAATTATAACCTTTATCCGCTTTTAATATTATTATTATTATTATTTTAACAAAGAGTTGCAACGTTGTGAAAACGTATCTCGAATCACGTTACAGTCAATGTACCCGTGGTTATCGACACCTTTTGACTCCGTTGAGGTTTGGATTTAGGTCACATAAATGTGCACTCGAATTTTAAGAAAGTAATTTATTAAAGGCGCGCCTAGAGCGAATAGCGTACCATTATTTGGGTAAGGCCGTGAAAGTTTGCTAAACGGTCCATCCCGAAGTCTAAGTTAAAACGCGTATAGAGGGCCCCGCAGTTTAGGTATTTTTGTTTGTTGAGGCTCGTCTAATTCATTATTTTTAAAAGAATTACAATGTCATGGAAATGCATCTTGAACCACGTCACAATCAATGTACCCGTGATTATTGACACATTTCGACTTCGTTGAGATTTGGATTTGGGTCACATAAATGTGTACTCGTGTTTAAGAAAGTAAATTATTAAAAGCGCGCCTAAAGTAACTAACGCATTATTATTTTGGGGAATGCCGTGAAATTCGCTAAACGGCACATCCCGAAATCTATGTTTTTTTAATATATACATTTATGAGGGCCCCACAGCTTGTACGTTCTATTTGGCGAGGCTCATCTCGTTTATTTTAAAAGGATCGTCCTAAAGTGGCTTCATTTTTCTATTAAGTTCGTCTCTAAAAATGAAAGAAGAAAAAGATCCTAATTAATTTACATGCTTGAAAATTGTTATAGTAAGGTTTCGAATGCAGTTAGTTAAATAAGAAAATAGGTGCAATATGGGCAGTTTGTTTGCCAACGTGGGCCCAGGTCCATCACATGTAGTATTAAATGGGACCTGGGCCATCTTATTCCAATATTGAGCCTAGTTAATTTATTTTACACATGTTCACGATTTTGCAAAGATGAAATGTAAAAATGATGATACTTAATTAATCAAACTACTGCAAGTTATAGACAAAGCAATCAATTGGAATGAGGTAACTTAGAGGTCTAGTTTTAATCTTAGATTCAAACCATTGAATGCTAAAATTAGATTGCCATGGTAATTAAAATAGTCTACTGGACCTGATTCTATTTGACATGCCTTTGAACATATACTACCTAATGATTAAGCTAAAATAAGAGAACATTATTGACTACATCACTATAAAACTGCTCAGTTATACAAAGTGGCCGAAATTTTCATAACAATAGCATATAGAATGACCTAAGTACAATTAGTAAAAAAAAAAAAAACTAAGTCAAATTTATAACTTCAACTCTTCATGTCTATTCATGCTTCATGTTTGAGCTTACAACATTTGCAAAGATATAGCCATGTACCTGGTACAGGAAGCGAAAGAAGAAGAAATAGGACTGATCGGCGCAATAGTAGTATACAACAACAGCAACAACCAGCAACAGATAAAGAACCCAGCAGAATAAATCCCAGGAAAACCAGTAGCAATTTCAAAGATACCAAAAAGCAACACCAACAACGGAAACCCATGTATAAAACCAGAAATACCAAGCAGAATTATCAGCAACCAAAAGATGAACTCGAAAATATCACTTGATAAGAAAACTTTCTCTATTTATAGCACTGATTTTCGACCAAAAAGGAGCCCCAAAAAAGAAGACCCCTCTCTCTTGGACTCAGAAAAGCAGACCCCCCTATTCTGTTCAAACTTCCAGCCTTTATAGCCCCTTTGAGACACTTAAACAAATATCAAGATCATTCTTTGCCCATGATATTCTCTTGCAGCCCATTACTATGTGTCTTGTGCCATTTTTAATTCATTTGTCCCCCACTACTATTTGTCTAATTCATTTTTATTTCAAAGGTCATGGGCACTATTTTTAATTACTTCTTTTAACCCCATTATGTCTTGTTCCCCACTATGCATTAAACAATGCCTTATTTTACTATTATTAGCGCTTAGTGGACAGAGCACTCAACATAAATAATTCGGCGAGTTGTCAATTCCCATATTGCCCCTGAAATTACTGGAATTACTATTCTACCCCTAAACCTTCAATCTGTAACAAAATTATCAACTGACCAAAACTGATTCCTAATTAAACACCTGATTACTACAGCTATAACCAAATTCCTAATCAAATTCAACAATTAATCTCACTAAACAACTCCTAATCAACAACATTTAGGAATCACTTCAACAAAATTAGATTCATATCAGAAACAAACTTAATAGAACAAAACAAGTAGATTCCAATCACTAAAATCAATCATCAATTGAACTTCAAATTAAATCCAACAGTAATACAACCAAGATGAAGGATACAATGATTTAGTAAGAGACAATCAAAACGAAGCTAAAGCATGGTAGAATAATGAACACAAAAATGAAACACAAGCTATAAACTCTAAATATTTACACAACTATTAAATAGAACCATCCTAGCAAAACAAAGAAGATGAAGGACAGACCTGAAGGAGCTGTCCGATTAAACCGAAATGAAGCAAACTTTTAAATGAAATCAACAACATCGAACCAAAATATTCGGATGAAGACTTCAACTTCTACGGAAACAAAATATGTCTGGCCATCGATCGTTTTAAACAAACGACAAATAGTGAATAGACTTAAGATGATGACTGACGATGACGACGAACATACCGGCAAAGTCGATGAACACACTGTCAAAGTTGACTGGTTTGACGAGTGACTAGACGTTTGGGTGGTGCGTTTAGGATGATGAATTCGACGGACAGTGAAGTGGTCGACGGAAAATGGTAGTTTGTCGACGGAGAGTGGTCGACGATGGTATAGGGTGTTACGGAGAGCTGGTTCATCGAAAGGTGGGCTCGACTGGACGGGACTGGTCTGTTGTTTCGCTGGAGATGGCTAGAAATGGTGGTCGTTTATGGCTGGACGTGAGGATGGTGGTCGACTGTGTGTCACGGGTTGGGGCTGGTAGTCGACGAGTTGGTTCGTTTGGTTAGTTGAACGATGGTGAGGATGGCTGGGCAACGGAGACGCTACAGCTATTGGGGTTGTTCGTCGATGGAGATGGCGGGCTCGTTATAGGGGATGGGAAGGAGAGGACGACGAAGGCTGGAAGGGAAGCCGTGGCTGGAGAGGTTGTTTGGGTGATGGGTTGTTGAGAGAAGATGAAGAAAAGGGGGAGGGGGCAGGTGTTTTAGGTTTAGGGTTTGTTTAGGTAGGGTAATGTAATGAAAAATTAAGAGGGGGGGTTTGGTTATGTGCTGGGGTGGGTCGTTTGGGTTATGGGGCAGACCGGGTCGGGTTGACCCGTTGGATTTTGGGTTGGGTTTTTGGGACACTTGGGCCTAGTTTGTTTAATTTGAAAGATGATCCAATCATAATTTCCTTCTATTTTTGTTCTTCTTTTCATTTATTTGTTGCAAAATTAACACTTAAAGATCCTAAATTAAATTAATAAAACCAAAATTAACTCAAAACACTAATCAACTCCTAATAATAATTATCATACAAAATTAAACATCAATTAAAATAAAATCACATAATTTGGACATTAAATGCTAAAAATACAAAATATATTATTTTTGTAATTTTTTTTTCAATTTGTAAAACAAACTTGATTACTCCTAATTGTAGAATTAAATCCTAAATGCAAATGCAACATATTTTTGTATTTTTATTAATTTAACAAATAAACATGCACAGACAAATACAAATAATTATCCAAAAATGCCGCGAAAAATCTCAAAATTGCACACAATGGAAAATTGTTTTATTTTGAATTTTTTGGGAGTACTCTCGTATAGGGCAAAAATCACGTGCTTACATCTATATTCCTGTCTTTTCTGGAGAAAATTAAAATACCTAGGAACGCCGTTATAAAAGCTAATCCTCTCCAAGCTTCCCACTTGTCTTGGTTTCCTGTGTGAGTGAGACCGGTATCTGGCCTCTCGAAGCCACGAGGATTCCCGTAACATCGGTGGGGGAAAAGGAAGGTACAGAATCCATTGGCCAAATTTCCGTCTCTGACGTCCCGAGTGATGCTTAACAAGTCCAAATATTTGTGAGGGGTTACTATTCTATGTGCCACCGGGTATTGATTACTAATATTCCCCTCGAAACCGGCGTAGCCTACTATCTCTTCCATTGTAAGAGTTAACTCGAAATCAGCAAAGTGGAATACATTGTGTGCTGGGTTCCAAAATGGTATCAAGGCCTCAATTATGTTCTTTCTCGGCTTAACCTTCAAGAGTCCAATAAGACCACCCAACGCTTTTGTCACGAATTTCCTGCTATCATCCCCCAAATCATCACACCACATATGTAGCTCCAAAGGAATCTTTTCACGGACTGAGAAAGATTCATTTGGAGTTGTGCTCATCCTGCACATTTATTAGGGTGATTTTAATTAAAAGAAAATTATGACTCATTTTGACTCAAGAAAAATGACCATCTTTGTTCAAAATTTTCACTAAAATATCCAGTTTTGCCAATATGGCCTTTCAGCACTTCAAAAATGAAGATTTTAAGGCTGTGTCGGCTAACCGGCCAAAACCTTGAAAATGACCAAAGGCGACTGTTCTTGCAAAAAGGGCCTTCCGGCGCCCTTTTGAGGGACATTCGGCTATTCTTGAGAAGAATGGCATCACCTTACTTATGCATAATAAACTTTTTTTGTTCTTTTGGGCTATTTTGGCAAAAAAGGAAGTTGGACCCAATGGGGGTTGCCTACGTATCTCATACCCTGTGAGAATCAAACTAGCGTAGTTCAGAAAGATAAAACAAAACCAACTATTTTTAAAACAAAACTTTCTTCTTTTTTTTCAATTTCATTTTTTCCAAAAATTCGGCAGAGTTTCAGTACCATTTGGACATTGGTTTTTCAAAACAGGTGATTAACTCACTTAACCCTCACACTGCTATTCTCCTTTCCTAACATTCTCCCATTATTCAAAAGCCGGTCATCATGTAAATCCAAAATAAATAAATGCACAAGTAGCAGGTAAGATGCATCAAGATGGTCTTTTTTATTTTTGGTACACCTGTCCTAGACAGACCCAACCCTTGTGTTGAGTCTCCAAAGTCAAATGCACGTGATGCAAAAAAATGCTCCTACTAGGGATCCGGCATGAGGTCTTGTTATACTAGGTTTAAGACCTAGATTTATTGTTCTAGAACTGGCTTGCCTGAGCGGACAGCTCAAGCCCGGGGGGGGGGGGGGGGGGNTCACCGGCTTTGCAACTTGTCCGAACCTCGTTCTAAATTTTGGGATATGACTCTAACAGAAAAAAAGTCACGCGAAGTGCACACTTCTTCATGATTTAGAAGACTCAGAGAGAAGAAGGGTTTCATAGAAGTTTATATACAGTTCACAAAATATCAAAGCGGTAAAAGCAACACTTAGCACATTAGGCCCAAACATGTAACAAAATCAGATAATAAATAAAGCCAACTATAAAAATTAATCTAAGCTCAAATTCTTAATCCTGAACCAAAAGTTTTGGGTTCTTTTTCCCCAGCAGAGTCGCCAGAGCTGTCACACCTCCTTTTTCCTACACCCCGGAAAGGGTATAAGAGAGTTTTATCCAATTAAAGTGACAATCGAAGTGAGATTTATTTTATTTAAAGATTCAGAGTCGCCACTTAAGATAATTTATGATGTCCCAAGTCACCGGTTCAAATCCCGAATCGAGGAAAAGACTGACTCTATATTACAGTCCATAAACTAGAAATCCGGGTAAGGAATTCTGTTAACTCGGGATAAGGTGTTAGGCATTCCCGAGTTTCGTGGTTCTTGCACGGTCACTCAACTGTTTTATTCGATTTAATTATCTAATATTAGAACACTTTCAAACCTATGCGCATTTTTTACTTTAAACCATTTTTAATTCATTTTTAAGAAGATTTAACATTGTCTAAAATATGTCTTTGGATCGTGCCATATGAAATGCACCCGCAATCCGAAACACATTTTATTCAACGTTGTTAAGATTTGGATTTGGGTCACATGAAATGCACAACCGAGTTTAGGAAGATAAATATTACTAAAATAACGTGCCTAAAGCAACTACGTGTTTTAACTTTGCGAGGGCCATGAAAATTTGCTAAATGACGCTCTTCGAAATCTAAGGATTTTAAAAGATATAATTAACGAGGGCCACACATTTGAGATTTTATTTGGTGCGGCGCACCTCAATTCCAATTTTCAAAAAGGGAATTCAAACTAAATTTCGGAGGGCCACAAACTATTTGTATTACTTAATGTGGCTCACCTCCGTTAATTGATTGAGGAAACGTAAAGGATTCTAGTTATTTTTAGGCTAATGTCCGAGATTAGCTTTGTAACTAAGGGCCTAAATTAAATCAGAGATTCAACTTTCATGGCCTAGGCCAACAAGGGACCCAAGTGCACATCAGTAACCCTTGGCGAACACAACCACATAGTTGGCTTAACGTGAAGCCCAAGTCAAGGAGCGTTGAGTGTCGTTGCATAACTGGGCCAACAATGACAGCCCATATCCGATTCTGCGTTAGCATTGGTGTGGGAATAAATTTCCCTATGAGAGCCTGGAATTGAAACAAAGACAAAGTTGTATCTAAAGCTACACAAAGTCTGAAATGAGGATCCAGTTCTTGATGGGATATAAATTCCTACACAGATTATCGCATCACTTAACATTGCAAGTCCACTAATTACAACTCATTCATGCCTTAGTTCAAACAATGTCTTTGACTGAAAATAATTTCGAAAATGAGCAGCCTATATAGAATCCAGCCAAGTCTGAAGCATCTCAGATTTCGAAATCAACTTTCAAATTCAATTTTTTGAAAGACTTTTGAATTACACAGTGTATACATATAAACAGGAGAGGGGAACATGAATCATAAACATCTGCGCTTAGTAAGCTATATTTCCAACTGCACTTAAAAAAGTTTGAGTACATAATTAATGAAAGGTAAATTCAGATCAGATCCACTAAACTAATGTAGAGATGGTTTGGAATGAACATAAAGCAACCCACAGCCATGAAACACATTCAACACCAACCAATTTCACAATCAAAATGATGAGTGTAGCCTTCAGCTCATACGTATTACACCAGATCTAGAAGAATTTCATGAATCAACTATACTCAAACAAGTAACTCAGACCTAGCCTTAAGACCAAATATGTATCCATGGTGACATAAATAACTCATAAGAAAGCTGAGCTAAAAGAAACCCAAACTAAATACAAGACACTAATAAAAGTGAAGAACCAATACTTCATCAATTTGAGTTACTTGGCTTCACATAAATCTCAATTGAGAATCATTTCCATTCGTAGTTTGAAGGAATACCTCGAAATTGAGAAGAAATCAAGATGTAAGGGGTCAGTGATCTACAGCAGTAGAAGAACAACAGAATTCAACACCCAGACCCAGCAAAGCAGCAAAAATGGCCGACAAAAACTAATGGAACAGCAACTGCCCAATAAAATTCAACCCAAAACTTTGAGAAATCCAAATTTAAACCATCTCAATCTCGGAGAGAATCAAAAAAATATTTCAGTGATTGAAAACTTCAAAACTCAAAGTAGAGAAATCAATGGAACAATTTTTAAATTTTTTAGCCGTGGGTATTTTTTTAGACTTTTTATCTCTTAGGTCTGCCTTGAATGGCAAGATAGGGTGCCTTTATAGGTAAGGGAAGTAGGGCAGCCTAGAAAATTCTGTTTTCCAAAAATAACCCTTTTCAGTTTTTGTTTTAGCTTAAAAAACCTTAGCCAATTTTGTGTTTTTCTCAAAAGTCCCCAACTCAAAAGTCCTAATTCGCTTCAGTCCCTCAGCCAGCTTCTGAGAAGCTTCTATTTTCTGTTACAACAAAGATTCTTCAAGCCAAATTCCTAAACTATCCCACACAATCCCTAGAATTATCGCCACCCATTTACCTGGGTCAAGCTGACCCAATGTCCCAATGCAATATGAACGGGCTACTCTTTGTCAAATGAATCAAAGGCAGCCCAACTTCTAAACAATATACTCAGTTAAAAATTCTGTGAACTCCGAAATGGTTTAACATATCAAACACCCCAAAAAGACTCAATGACTAATTAACTAAACTAACGAATCTAGATTTAAACCAATGAACAAACAAAGAACAAATTAAAATACTAACCTAAAATTAACATTCATAGAAGGCAATCTGGGAAAATAAAATAACAGAGGAGTTGAGAAAACGAGAAGAAGCAAAAAATAGAAAAAGAAAATGAAAGGTAGATGAAATTAGGAGAAGAACAGAAAATACCTGCTAAAATATGAATGATTTGACGAAAAGAGTCTGAATCTTTGACTTCTTGAATTTTCCAGCCAACTGTAATATTAATTGTGTGTTCTTAATAAGAACACACGAATAACATCACAATAAATCCAAATCTTCAAATAAAACTCGAATCAGGAGCTATTGAGAATTAGGGTTCATCTCTTCAATCTAAAATTCAAGGGATTTTGGAGTGATTCAAGGGAAATGGAGTTGATATTCAGAATGAGGGGAGGGAAAGGTACCTAGGGTGTTAATTTAGGGTTGTTTGGTGGTGGTGTCGCCACCTTGAGGCGGTGGAAATGGAGGCGGCGAGCTAGGGTTTTGGAGGGTCTCTAAGATAGAGAGGAAGTGAAGGAGACGATGGAGGGGGGGGGAGCGATTCAGACACTTAAATATTAAGTGCCCCCCACTTCAGAGCTGTTAGAGTAGGGAAACCTCGACGGCTAGGATCGATTTTAGCCTGGACGGTTTCGTTTTGTTTAGTAAAGGAATTGGACGGGGTAGGAGTAGGTATGAGCTCTGGTTAGGCGGGTGTTCAGAAGCGAAATGTTAGGCCTGGGTGTTTGGATTTAAAGAACAGCCCAAACGAAATCTCCTCTCTTTTCCCTTTTATTTCTTCTAAATTCCTTTTGTTTTCTTTTTCCGTTTTCTTCTCTTTTATCTTTTGCTGAAATTAAAATTGCAAATTACACCATTTTTATGATTTTTTTTATAAAATAATTTAATTACTAATTAATTCTTAAAATGCAAAATTAACTCCTAAATGCGTATGCAACACATTTTTGTATTTTCCATTAATTAAAATAAACAAACATGCACAGACAAATGCAAACAATAACAGAAAATGCCGCAAAATCAACGGAATTGCAAATAATAAAAAAAAACTATTTTGTTTTGAAATTATCGTAGTAATTCATATAGGGAAAGAATCATGTGCTCACAGGGCGCAGTATACCCAAGAAGGCTCCCGTCAAAGGAACTGATTCCAAACAGAAGAAGATACCACTCGTATGCCACGGACAAGAGGAACAGCCCGAGACACAATCTATCTCGCAATGGTCGGGAAATGGCTTAAGGAAAATATCCTTGAGGAATCTTTAACAAAGCCAAGATTCAATGAGGCATGATCGGTAGGGGCACTACGCCCATCAGTGTACGACTTCAGCATTGCTATACCGAACATCGTGATCACCATAAGCGAAACTAGGGACACCAAACGACTCAAACCTATTTGACCGAATTTCCCTCGAGGAATCCATAACCTGGCATGGGAACCCTATGGAGAGCACGACTACGGGGTCAAAAGTGGCCACCAACTAAGGAGGAGAACAACCGCGCTGCTCAATAAAAAATTACCACCGAGCTCCATCAAGTGATCAAGCTCGAGTTCAGTCCCAAGGGAGGAAGGAAACCAGGAAGAGCGAAGCAAATGAGCCGCGATGTATTGTCACAATAGTGGTTAAGAGGCAACACCCTCTAAGGACTCATAGAAATGGAAAGTAAAAACGCTCATTACTAGGAAAAGTTGGCTCCGGGGATACGTTTCGGGGGACATCCGTACATCCAGTAAAAAAGCACTGGGACTTTGCCTCGGCCTCACACTGATGCATTGGTAACCTTCTCCCTCATTTAATCTATCTCAAATAAGACATGTGCTCGTTAATTCAGGTGGTTTGATCAACACATCAACATTGTCGGGCAGAGGTTAATAGTGCAGCTTGGATCGCGGGGCCAAAATGCGACCACCTCTTGAATCCTCAATGGATTCTAAACGGCGGTCATTACAAAAAGCAGAAAGACCATTCTCCTAATACAGCCCATCTAAGGTTGCACTGTAATGCCGAGTCCTATACCGTCAAAGGAGGCGTAAGGTAGGGACATCTTGTTCAGACGGCCATGGGCACACCGCCTGGAGATAGCGTCAACCCCATTTTTCCAAAAGAAGGAAGTTCCGCATAAGGGGTGAAATTAGAACTATCAACAAGGAGTGGTACATGACAAAGGGAAATTCCTCACCATATAATGCATCACCGGCATCAGTACCTCCACCCTCGAAAGGATCAAAGGGTAGGCAGACCACATCTCCGGCCAAGCCTGACTAAAACACAGCGGAGGACTGTATTGGGACCCATATCTCAAAATAGTATGGCCATATCAAATCTCGGAACATCGCCTACGTATCTCGCTGTAAGAAAGAACTGCCTCATTCCTTTATTATTTTTTCACAAAATTGTATGCAGACAATCGGCCTAGACATTCAGAAGTTCTAACTCCACCTGGAGATCCCAAGGCCTCGATGGAACCCATCGCGCTCTTTCCCCTCGGTCGAATATCCACCCCGAATGAGGGTCTCGCCAGCAACGTTATTAGCGGAGCAACGCACCTCCGGAATAGAATCCGACAAGATCACAGGCCTTCTTCTACAGTCGAATGACGAGCGATGGTCTTATTTTAAGAGTGTCATCCCCTCGGGAGGACCGAGGAACAACAGATTGAGTTTCAATAAAGAATCATGCACCGTACCATAAGGGTCATGCTCATAACTATGAAGAAATATATATATTTACACCAAGCAATAAAGAATATTTTTCAGCATCTCATACTCGAGAAAAGGGGATTTCAACATGCTTAGGGCAATGGACCCTCCACCAAATGCATCCCGAGATACTCGGAGACTTAGCACCAACAATTCGACACCCGTACGACCCTAGGGTTGGAACTCCAAGCTCAAAAATAATAGCCCTCGAGCCTAAGCAGACTAGATCACTCAGAGATTGTCGTTAATCACTATGTGTTGGAAAACGCAAAACTGTAAGACCCCGAGCGGGCAGACTCGACGTAACCAGATATATTATACATAGCAACAATAACTTTAATACCTCAACAAGCAAGATAAAACTGTAAGACCTCAATAGGAATGATAAATTGTAAGACCTCAATAGGCATGAAACTCAAAATCCCGAAGTTTAGGCTATATGTCACATTTGTAAGAATCCGGAATGGGCATACCCCCGATGTAGACACCAAAACTATCACTCGGGATCAAAAATGACTCTGGCCACTATGGTTAAAATAGCTGACACAGCCAAATTAATGCGACTTGGTGATGCCCGACCATCGCTAAACAAAATTGTAGGCCATTACTTCAAATATACTTCAAAAAAAACCGGCTAAAACAGGCTTCCCTCAACAGGCAAAAATGATCTTCAACCATGTTATCTCCAAATCATAAGGCTTCGATCTACGAAGCCTATGAGATATGAACCTTCCGAGGTGCTCAAAGCATTGCCGATAAAGACTTGAAATCGAGGTTACTCCGAAACCAATGATGCGTCAGGCAAAATTATTTCAAAAGACCTTAATGAGCGGAAAACAAAGCCTACAAAAAGCCCACACGCAAAAGCGTAAGAGCCATCGTCGCCAACTAAACAAGCATCCGGGCCACACACTAAAAGGTCTTAACGATCAGACAACGTAAGAGCCATTATCGGCATCTTAATAATTGACACCTTGAGGATTAAAATGAGCTCGAATCATAACATAATTCTGAGACCGGATTCAATATTAACTATGCAAGCTTCCAGGCCACATATCGCAAGGTCTCAATGACCAAACAGCGTAAGAACAACTATCGGCAACATGAAAATCGAAGAACTTAAGGGTCAATTAAACCTCAAATCGCAATGCAACTCAGAGACTGGACCTAAAAGAGTCAGAATGCAAGTGCCCAAGGGCGGGAAAAAAAGCAATCATCATCCGCCTATGCAGGCACGAAAAAACTTGAGGGCGACCTAAAGCTCGAATAGCAACACGACTCGGAGAGTGGACCCAAAATAGTTGAAATAGTGAATAGACAAGGGAAAGAAATGAGAACAATTACTATCCGCCAGCACGGGCACAAAAGATTAAGGGTCAGGCAAGCTCGAGCCAAGGCCTGACTCGGAGACTAAGCCTAAACAGCTGGGCAAAGTGCGAAGGCCCCAACGCCCACTCACATTGAAAATCGCACTTGAAAGCCTTCGGGCCTGCCTGATTAGCTCCGAACACATCAAAACCATCCCGACTAGTCAAAGGAAACACGGGAAAAGATATGAAGGAGGTAAAGCTTCAAGTTTTCTCTTATCTTACATACGGAAGGGGCACAATTTCATCTACCAACATGCCCTACAAGTATTAAATACAAAGCAGAAAAATAGCGAAACCTACACTCCGCCCCAAATAGTACTCGTAACTCGAGCTCCGGTATACCTCATATCGCCAATGTAGCAACCCAACCTCCTTCTCCTTGCTAAGAAGCCTAAGGGACCCAGACTCATCAAAAACTCTCCGAAGCCCAGCTCATTGACGAAGCAACTTAGACCTAAGGCTACCACAAGCCTACAAAAGGAAAGTTTGATAAAGAAAGGAGGGCGCAAACACAGAAGAACTGCACCTAAACTCACCACGAAGTGAAGATAGCAGACTTTCTCGAAGTCAGAGCATGCTCCTATTAATCCTGCCTCTTTGACCCTTGGAGAACCAACCTCAAGAAAGGCATTTTCAACCGGACGATCCGCCATCTGGGAATCAAACACTCCAGGAATAGAAGGCTCAGATAACGTCCTCTCCTCGAAGATGCAGGCCCGTTGAGCCCCATGAAAAGCTCCACCATACTGCGGGTGCAGATCTCGCTTATGACCATCATCCCTCACCTCTGAGTCCAACTACTCCTTCCCCTCTTCGGAAGAGCGCCGTATCATCCCAAGGAACTGCCCGACACCTACAACGGCAAAACTAGTACATAAGAAAGAGGAAAATATGATCACAAGTATATGAAAGCCAAGGCAAAGGCAGCATGCGCGCATACCTTGGTATCTCGCTTCCCATATGACGTGGGATGCAGCTCACCCCCTATGCTCGTTGCAAGTCAAATAGGTTACAAACCTCCGGACCTAGCCGGGCAGATCAAGAACTTCACCCGACGTCCATGAAGCTGCGGAAAAAAAGAAAAAGCAGAATCACTCAACTAATTTCTACTATAAGCAAAATCAGAGAATGCACCAGACGCTCCACTCACGCGCAAAATTCCATTCCTCCGGAAATGGCAAAAGCTCCATGGGGATAATGTCGGCCGTCCAGACCTGGACAAACCAAGTAGCCCATTCTTTGTCCCCATCTTCTTCGTTATCAGCAATATAGGGCGTGGACGAATGACACTTCAGGGTTAACAGACCCTGGTGATAAAAGGGTCGATACAGACTGACGAGGTGACTAAGCATGAAATCAAGTCCAACCCTCTCTGCAAAGGACCTTATCATCAGTGCCACTCACCAGAATGACGAATTTACCTGCGCCAAAGTAACCCGACACTTCAAGCAAAAAAAAAGCACGACCCTATCAAGGGGGTCAAATGTGAAAGGGTATAGGTATACGTAGGAGAATCCATCAGTAGAGTCCGTAACACTCTTGTCTGGGGAAAGCACCTGCAGTATCACCCCCTCGCTCCAACTGTAGTATCTCCTTACCATCTCTAGATGTTCTTCTTTTATCAAAGACATGGTCTTCAAAACTCCTGCGGATCTTGAGCTCCCGCAATGGAACTCCCCACTCCCTGCCAGGCGGGCCCCAAAGTAGTTGCCATGACTATGGTAAAGTTGACAGACTATAGCAAGAACATATGCCAACACCTTTCGCGCCTGAAGAAATGAAGAACTTTATGCCAAGGCAAAAGGATAGCTATCTAAAATAGTGAGGTCTTTCAAAAAATCCAATGTCGCCCCACATATATAAGCAGGAATCACTGAAGATTCAACTAGGTGAAGTTAGCCCTGGGAGCCCAAAGGCATCCTGCGACGAGAAGCAAGGACTCAAGGGGTTCGCCGTACTGCCTCTAGTTTCGAGGTAGCATCCGACCACGAGGATCCCTTCCATTAGAGAAGTCGGATTTCGGGAAGCTTTTAACGCCATCACTCGACTCAAGACGGTGCCCAATCTCATGGTTCCCCTTTCTATAAAGAGAAATAGGCACGCAAAGCTCCAATTGCGAAGGCTCCACGAAGGCTCAAGGAAGTGCCCGAATACAAGCAATCCCTCAACGGGAATCTAACTCCTACACTTTAAAAATCTATTTGCACTAAGTTCAAAAAGAGAACCCCGGATCGGAGGGCCCGATAGCCCGAGCCTATCGAATCAATTTAGGCTCAATCAGAGGTATGATGATGGGCTTAGAAAGGAGCCATTCTAATTAGTAGAGGATCAGGAAGAACGCTCGCATCCGAGTTAGGTATCAAGCGGTTAACGACAAAGGAAAAATTCAAAGGCCTCGAAGGGAATGATAGCATACAAAAATAAGGCAAAAAGCA
Source organism: Nicotiana glauca (assembly GCA_026770625.1). Classification (NCBI taxonomy): domain Eukaryota; kingdom Viridiplantae; phylum Streptophyta; class Magnoliopsida; order Solanales; family Solanaceae; genus Nicotiana; species Nicotiana glauca. The sequence continues at coordinate 23,896 of MU732448.1, forward strand.
AAAGCAAAAGTCAATGAAGTATATTCATATTCATAAAAATCCATGTACAACAGTCCTCGAGGTGTCCTTACATACAATTACAACAGCCTACAGAGGTTCTCTACACTAAAAAGGGAAGAACGAGAGGATGTACATGTGATGAAAACGGAGAGCCTGGTCCATCCTCAAAAGTCCATCTCCGGTATCAATGGCCTCGAACACCGCCCCCTCGAGCATGCATCCTCGAGGCCGATTGCTTCGACCGCCTCCTCCTCTAGGTTCCCAGCTCAATCCCCGAGGGATTCTTGCCAGAAAATATGAAGAAGAGGAAAAGGAGGGGATGCAGAGGAGGCAGAGAAAAGAGATACAGCCTACCAGAACCAAAGCTTGAAGATTCAGCGAGCCCCAATCTCAATGGACGGTAGTGCCATTTTATCACTTGGTTGAAAAAAAACCAAAGGGATGAAGTGCCGCATCAGGCCTAGGTAGGAGAGTGAGCAGCGGTGCATAGTCCGAATGGCTATCTACATAAGGGGGAAATTGACTCCTCGTCCACCATCATCTCAAGCCAACATCAACAGCAATGGTGAACATGTCAACAACCACCGTAGCTACAATATAGCTTGATCATGCTCAACAAAGGGAAGCCTTGGCAAGAGTCCACTACACAACCTACGGGAGCTCTGCCAAACGTCCTTAAGGCCATAGGCCCCAAATATAATGTTCAAAGATAGAGGGAGATGATAAGAAGGAATGGGAAAATGAGCCAACGAGGTACTGGAATAGAAAAAACCACGCCAAGGCACCTCAATTTATAGGGGGTTACAACATGGTCATTGAGGCTTTGTAAGATTTACCGGCAGACACAATTACTGCATTCTTGAAAAAACGAATCGACGGCGGTACATTCACCTTGGAGAACAGGAATCGACAGTGCATTGAATAAAGTTGAAATACAGAAGCCTGTGGGACACCCTGGGTGCCACAAAAGCTCGTTCCAAAGGTTGCATCACTAGTGTGATGTTGCCATGAGAAGCTCAAGGAGTCAGTTGCCAGAATCATTTCCCATCGCTTCGTTCTGGGAAACACAGAGACTATTTATACATGGTAAAATTAGAGGACTTGATTTCCCATTATTAAACCATTTTGAAAGAATGGCTCGAGACCTCGAGGACATGGAGCGATGACCTAGTCCCCCCCTCAGGGCCCGACTGGAAGAAAAAAAAGGTCGGGGCTAGAGCAAAACGGGAAAGTTCCCAACGTATACAGTTAGGTCTGACAGAGCCGGCCTATCCAGGGCCTTTGCCAAAGCATTACGTCTAGACGTCCCATCCTCATACTTTACAATTAATTCATGTTGTACTATAACTGGGTTTCCCTCCTATATAAAGGAAACACACACCACTTTGTAACTATCTGATGTTGCTCCCAATATTCTACACAAGTGCAATAATATCTCTCTCACTCTCTCTCTCTCTCTTCTTTCTAAATTGCTTGTTATTATTGGCCCGAGGCCATTCCAATATTTATTGCTTTCTCACTTATTCTTCGTTATATTACTTGATATTGGCTATAGAGAGCCTTATTAATGATATCTTAATTGTTATCCCATTCCCGATTGCCCTCGATAGCTCGAGCTCGACTCAAACGTCTACTCCGAGGGCCTTCATCAACCAGTCCTGCACCTAAGCAGCAAAATCCTTAGCTCGCTCAACTCCCCTTCTAGCTCGTATCCCCTTGGTAAACAAGACCGGATAATAAGCCTTTAGGTTTAATTATCGCCCCGTCTTTAGCTTGCATCATCAGATTCCCTATTTTTAGCATAACTGCTCTAAACAACTAGCTCGAGAATAGATCACGTATTTTTAGAATTCCATTTACAAATTTAATTATTGTTACCATTTTCACAGTATATAGTGCTCAAGGCAGTCTTGAACTTCAAAAAGCTCTCATTACACTCGTCTGACCATACAAATGAAGCACCCTTCTAGGTCAACCTGGTCAAGGGCGATGCGATAGATGAAAATCCCTGAACAAACTGGCGGTAATAACTCGCCAGAACAAGAAAACTACAAATCTTAGTGGCTGAAGATGGTTTGGGCCAACTCTCAACTGCCTATATCTTCTTTAGAGCCACCTGAATACCTTCACTAGACACCGCGTGCCCTAAGAATGCTACAGAATCGAGCCAAAACTCACACTCTGAGAACTTTGCATAAAGCTTCTCCTCCCTCAACCTCTGCAACACAGCTCTCAAGTGATCCGCGTGCTCCTCCTGACTACACGAATATACTAGAATATCATTAATGAAGACAATGACAAACGAGTCGAGATACAGCCGGAACACGCTGTTTATCAAATGCATGAATGTTGTTGGGGCATTGGCAAGCCCAAAATACCTCACCAAGAACTCATAATGACCATATTTGGTCATGAAAGCTGTCTTAAGGTTTCCGAATCCCTGATATTCAGGTGGTGATAACCTGAACGGAGATCAATCTTGGAGAACACTCTTTCTCCCTGAAGCTGGTGAAACAAATCATCAATACGAGGCAAAGGATACTTGTTCTTAATTGTTACTTTGTTCAACTGCTTGTAATAAATGCACATTATCATCGAACCATCTTTCTTCTTCACAAATAGAACCGGTACACCCCAATATGACACACTAGGCCGAATGAACCCTTTATCAAGGAGTTCCTAAAGCTTCTCCTTCAACTCCTTCAACTCTGCTGGTGCTATACGATACTGAGGAATAGAAATGGGCTGAGTTCCCAGCATCAGATCAATACCAATATCAATATCCCTGCCCGGCGGCATGCTCGGCAGTTCGGCAAGAAACACATCGGGAAAATCCCTCACTAATAGAACAGAATCAATACTGGGAGTCTCTGCACCGACATCCCTCGCAAATGCTAAATAAGAAAGACACCCTTTCCTAATCATACGCTGGACCTTCAAGAAAGAAATCACCGTACTGGGAACATAATCGGTCGAACCTCGCCCCTCAATTCGTGGCACACTCGGCATAACTAAGGTAATAGTCTTAGCATGATAGTCCAGAGTGGAACGACACAGAGATAGCCAATCCATACCCAATATGACATAAAATTCTACCATGCATAACAATAAATGATCCATGCGAGTCTCCAGGCCCCCAACAGTCACCACACAAGACCGGTACACACGGTCTACAACAACTGTAATGCCCACCAGAGTAGATACATGAATAGATGAAACAAGAGACTTACGAGGCATATCTATATAACGAGAAAAGTATGATGACATATAAGAATAAGTGGAACTAGGATCAAATAATACAAAGACATCTTTGTGGCAGACTGAGACAATACATGTGATCATAGCATCTGAAGCAATATCATCGGGTCTAGCTAGAAGTGCATAGAAATGGGCCTGACCACCACCTGATTGTCCTCCCCCTCTAGGGTGACTCCTAGCTGACTGACCTCCACCCCGAGCTAATTGAGTGGGTGGGTAAGTAACTAGTGCTGAAGTTAAGGCTGACTCCTTTGCTAGGATAACCCTCCCATAAGACAGGGACAGAATCTCTTGATATGACCCAAATCTCCACACTCGAAGCAACCACTCGTAGCAAGTGGTAGTGGGGACTGAAGGGAGCCCCATGCACTGGGATGCCCACTAGAAGAAGTAGGCATAGATAAACCCTGAACTGATGGTGCCGGAGTCAGACTCTAAGTTGGAAGGGCACTGAGAGATGAGTGACCCTGATGTGAACTATGAGAACTATGGCCAGATGACCCACCACGATGACTTGAATGGTCTGACTGAGCATGCCTGAATAAATGGCCTATGCCGTTCTGAAACTACCCTCTCGAAGAAGAACCCCCAAAGCTACCAGATTCCCTAGGGCACTTGACCTCCCTCTCCTCTCGCTCCTAGCGGCGAACCGACTCAATCTCTCTAGCAATATCAACCACCACCTCATAAAAAGCGCCAAATTTGCAATTGATATTTGAGGCCATCAACGAACCTCCTAATCCTCTCCCTATCTATTGGAACTAGCCAAATATCATGACAGGCCAACTTGGAGAACGTCATATCATACTGCATCACAGACAGGCCCTCCTGACGTAGCTGCTGAAACTCCCTACACAGCTTCTCCCTGCAGGAATGCGGTATATACTTCTCTAGGAAGAGAATAGAAAACTCATGCTAGCTAAGGGGAAGTGCACCAACAGGTCTACGCCTCATATAAGCCTCCCACCAAGTGAAGGCAGCACTAGAAAACTAAACTGTAGTAAATGAGACCCCACTAGTCTCCAGAATACACGATGTATGCAACATCGTCTGACATTTGTCTAAGAAACCCGAGGCATCCTCGCCCTCTGTGCCACTGAAAATTGGAGGCTGAAGTCTACCAAACCTCTCAAAGCGACACTGCTCATCACCAAGCATAACTGGAACCACAAAATCCTAAGCAAGTGCAACTGGCTGGGTTAGTAGTGCCTCTTGTGTCTGGAGTCCCTAAATACCCTGCTCGGAAGTATGGGCGACAGGAGTTTGGGTGCCTCCCCTGGGCTAAGAAGTAGCTGCTATGGTGGAAACTACGACTGCCTGAGCAAGACTGGTGCACACAGTGAGAATCTGAGCCAAAGACTCCTAAAGGTCCAGAATAATAATAGGCACAGCTGGTGCCTGAACTGGTACTACTGGAGCATCCCCAGCTGGAGCCTGATCATGAATTGCGGCGGAGGGTGGATCTGCAAGTGTTGCCCTAGCTGTTGTGTGAGCCACACCCTTGCCCCTATCACAACCTCGACCGCGTCCTCGGCCTCTACTAGCCCTAGTAGGTGGTACTGGTAGTCGTCCATCCTAATCGGTAGCACGTGTCCTCACCATCTTTGAGAGAATAGAATAATAGATGTTTAGTACTCGGATCAATATATTCGCACAACAAGAATTCAAGAATATGAAGTTCTCCTAAAGGCTCTGCAGCCTCCCGAGGATAAATACAGACGTCTCTGTACTGATCCACGAGACTATACTAAACCTGCTTATGACTTGTGAGACCCATATAACCTAGGATCTGATACCAACATGTCACAACCAAAAATCCGACCCGCCTATCGTGGAACTAGGCCAACCACTTACTACCTTTTTCATATTTTTATTCAATTATTACGTATAAAAGAATAAATTTTCAAAATAGAATCTGACATTTATAATAGAAAAGCGTAACACATCGGAATAAAACACAATCCCCAACCTTGGGTGTCATTAGTCATGAGCAAACTAATACAACTATCTAAAAATACAAATTCCGAAATAGTCCGAATACATCAAATAAATAAAACTAGAGGAAGAAAGGGAAGGAGAAGGCAGAACTACGGTCGCCAAGTAGCTACCTCACGATCTCCAAGTGATACTCAACATCCTCTACTGTGCTCTGAGATACCTGGATCTGCACACAAGGTGCAGGGGTAACATGAGTACACCAACTCAGTAAGTAACAAGTTTAACTTATGGACTAATAGCTAGTGACGGACCAAACCTCAATAGGTAACTTAAAGTAAGAGGAATATAAATGTAGACATACTTACAGTTCAAATAAATTCAGCAACAATAGAAGCAACTGATCAAATAAGAGCTCAATACGCAGATATTTCATAATGTACCAATATAAAGCTAGCATGATCAAGGTTTCCACAGTCTCTACCCACAAGTGCTCAACCACTCGGTACTGCATATGGTTGTCCGGCCTAGGGAAAATCCATCCAAGAATATACATCACTGACCGCAGTCATCCAGTACCGAGGACACAAGCCAATCCAGCCTCACGGAGAAGATCCTCTCCCGATATAGTACTTCGAACAAATCTATGTCTAGGGAAATCCATTCCTCAGTATAGTCATCCACTGCGCTCACTGGGGGTGCAAAGACTCCAGAGGGGTTTCTCTGAGCCCAAGCGCTATATGAATGCCAGCGAACGCATGATCAATATCATCGTTGCAGCATGCAGCCCAATCCCATACTGTCAATCAATACTCGGCTCTCAGCCTCACTCTGTCGGTACTCTCCAATCTCACATACAGGGCTAAGATGTCATAATACAGGCCCGAACAATGATATGATATGTCAAATAGCAACAAATGAAACTGAGGAATGGTATAATATGAATGGACCGGACTGAGTATAAAGTAAAAATGAGTCTAATGGCATGATAACAAGAAACGATCTCTCAGTTTGCAACAGTATTGGCATGACGCCTTAACATGATAATTAACGTGATTTACAGCTCAAAAACTAGATCACATAATCATAGCATAGATATCGATAGTAAACAGTACTAAGCAGCACTCTGGAATGATCTAGGCTGTATTTCTCATGGTGCACGCTCATACGCTTGTCACCTTGCATAGCCTCACCTTAATAACAATCACAGAGCACATCGTTTGGGGTTTCAAGCCCGCAGTTCCAAGGTTGAAAGTGTTACTTACCTCAAGCCAAGCCAAAACAATAGCCCGTGATACCTTTTCCTCTCGAATAGGCCTCTGATTTCCTCGAATCTAGTCAAAATCAGTATATAATCATTAAAATATACCAAGGGAACAAAGCCCACTTGAAAACAATCAAAATACAAGGCGAATCCCGAAATTAACCAAACTCGACCCCTAGGCGCACTTCTTGGAATTGGCTAAAATTCACATCAGTTGGTTTCTTATCTCCCCACGAGTTCATACATATCAAAAGCATTAACATCCAACCATAAATGGCCCCTCAAATCCTTGCTCAAAAGGTCCCCAATTATCAAGCGCTAGTTTCCCAATTTTAACCCTTAACTTCCATAAATTACACGCCTAATCCGTGGAATAACACCATAGAAATGAGTTATAGTTTAAAAAAATCTTACCTCAACGAATCTCCCTTGAATTTCCTCTTCAAAATCGCCCAAAAGCTTTAGAAAATGTGTTTAAAAATGGTGCAACCTCTGAAAAATCGCGAAGGAAAAATTATATACATTTTGACCCAGGGATTCCATATCTAGAGCCCTGATACCACTTTTGCGGTATCATTTTTGTGGTCCATGAACCGCTTCTGTGGGTTTCACTAAATCCTCTTCCCGCACCTGCGACCATATCTCCGCAACTGCCGTCACACAGGTGCGGTCCACATACCGCATCTGTGGTTTCACTCAACACAGCCTTTGGACGCATCTGTGGCTCCTAACACGCTTCTGCGTTACTGCACCTGCAGTCCCCTAGCCGCCGGTGCGGTTATAACAGCAATGGGAAAACTGTATTTGTCACAATCACAATCCAATCTTCCGCCAATCATCCGAAATTACCCCGAGGCCACCGGGACCTCAACCAAAAGAACCAACAAGTCCTAATCAACCATCCAAACTTATACCAATCTTCAATACACCTCAAACAGCATTAAATCAACCGAAACACATTAGATTGAAGCCAAAGTTTCTAAAAATCTTCCGAATTACGCTTTTGCTAAAAAAGTATACCAAACCACATCCGAATGACCTAAATTTTGCACACAAATCTCAAATGATAAAATGGAACTTCTGCAACTCCAGGAATCCCATTCCAACCCCTATACCAAAATCTCACCTATCAACCGGAAAATGCCAAAATTTCAATTTCGCCAATTCAAGCCTAAATCTACTCCGGACCTCCAAAACACAGTCCAATCACGCTTCTAAGTCTCAAATCACCTCTCGAAGCTATTCGAACCATCGAAACTCACTTCCGAGCTCTCTAACACATAAGTCAATAACTGGTTGACATTTCCAACTTAAGCTTCCTCAAAAGAGACTAAGTGTCTCAAACCTTGCCAAAACCTTTCCGAACTCGAGCAAACTAGCCCGATCAGATATATTACCGATAAACAAAGCAATAAAAAGTAGAAATGGGATAAACAGAGCGGTAACTCATGAGACTGTTGGTCGGGTTGTCACACCAACCTGAACAAATACATTTTCAATCTCCCCCCATGGCCTTTGTATTATGTGCCCGGCCATTTGTAACCTTGTGAAAGTGGGTATTGGTTTCCCAAAATTCAATATATTGAAAACCAAAAAGGAAATCAAAGTTGATATTTGCTCCAAGATCACACAAGGCTTTAGCAAAATTGGCACTTTCAATAGTGCATGGAATGATAAAATCACTAGGATCCTCCAAATTGGGATCCATTTCAAAGTTTATCGAGTTCTTCTTGGTCTCAAGATATTTTATTAATTTGGTATTACCGGGTATTTTATTCAAATTTTCACCAATGGCACAATAATAGATAAAATCTTTTTCATTTGTATGAACATTTTGAATTAGTTCTTACAACTTAGTAACCCTTTGAGGACAATGAGGGGATGCTTTGGCAAAGATACCTTGGCCTTTTGCAATATCAGCTTCGGTATGTCATTTACATGATCCCTAGATGAGTTCATATCCTCTTGATCATCATGAATGTAAATTAGAACTTTATCACTTGCTTGAGCATCAACATGTGGAGCTTCCTTATATTGTATCACATGGTCATAATTTACAATCCTTTTTCATTTTGCCTTGTTGTATCCCCACCTTTTGTAATCTTGGTGACCACTACCATAGCATATCCTATGTTATTACCACCTTTTGGATTTTCCACCGTGTTGTTTGGTAGTGCACCCTTAGTCCTAGTATTAAGAACCTAAGAGGTTTGTCTAATTTGAAGTTAAATATTCCCAATAAAAGTGGGGTGAGAAAAAAGTTGAGCATATGAATCCATATTCTTCTTTATCAACTGCTTGAACATATGCTCAATCCTACCCATATCATTTCTTGGAGAACTTGAACCTTAAAAATGATAAGGAGGATAGTTGTCTGATTGTTAGTAACATAATGATTGTTATTGTTTCCCTAATTTCCTTGACTATTTCCTATCTAATTTCCTTGGTTATTTTTATGCAATTTCCTTGATCGTTATAATGTCGTCATTGACCTCGATTTGACCCTTAAGAATTTCCTTGTCATCCTTGATAATTGTTCACAAATTGATCTACTTTATTTTGTTCTTGGTAGGAACCATATTGTTGTAATCTTCATTATCTTATGATTATATATCTTTTTGTTATTGGAATTGATTGACATTAGTTCTTTTCTTAGTCAGCACATGAACACCATCTATTGCATGCACATGTTTCGGAGAATGTATTTGTTGGAGTTGTGCTTTAGCTAGATGAGTCATGGTAATGGTACAATCAACAATAGAAGGTTTGTGGAGATGGATTTTGTTGGGATCACCTTGGTGGACATTAGCTTGGGATTGCCAAGCTGAAGCTGTCTTTGAATATCATCAAGTATCTCACAAGACTCTGCATAGCTCTCTAGCCAATTATTTACTACATATTGATTAGTAGTATTAATTCACGTAGAAGGTTTGTTGAAGAACAATTTCGGTCATATCAATATTTAGGCACCCATTCACCATGGTTCTGTACTGCTCCTACATGTCATGTAGCGGTTCATTGGGCTATTATTTAAATTCCAATATATCATCTCTCAAAATTGTCATATGGCTCATGAAAAGAATTTAGCAATTAAAGTTGTCGTCAACTCATCCCATGTGTGGAAAGAATAAGTTGGCAAGTGTTCCAACTAATCTAAGGCTTTTCCTCATGGTGAGAAGGAAAATAGCCTTAACCTCAAAGCATCCTCCGAGACATTTGTTTGCTTCCTACGCTAACATGCATCCACAAAACTTTTGAAGTATTTATAAGAATTTTGATGCGATGCTCCGGTGAAATAGAATCATTTCTCAAGAAACATGAGCATAACATTAGTTATTTGAAAGTTTTTTGCCTTAATACGAGGAGGGACAATAGGACTACTGTAGTCCTCATTTTGCATATCATGTTGTTACGCTAGTGGGATGTGTGATGGTGGTGGAGGGGATGGTGGGAGAAAATTATTATTTTGGCCTCGTCCTCTTTGAATTTACTATTACCCGGGAGCCACTGCATCAACTAGAAATCATTACCATCCTCTAACCCAAATTGTAAATATGCAAAATGATTGTTGTTGGCCATTGGAGGCCTACAATCATATAAATACACGAGAAACACGAAAGTACAATAAGATACTTAAGAAACACACCTAAGTATATAGCAATAATGTAGAATCCTCGACAAAGGTGCCATAAATCAATAACGCCTAAAATACACCTCTAAATGAGAAGTGAAACAATCGATGTAATAATAACCCAACTAAGAATCAGAGTCGAACAGCATGGAATTTTTATAGGTGTTAAGGTAGATACGAAATAATGAGACAAAATACGTATCTTAAATTAGATCACAACTAAAAGTGTGAGTTTCTACTACTATAGATTACACTAACTAGTAGTGCAAAAGATACTTTAACAAATACGTAACGAGTGAGAATTAACTAAGAGAATCACTTATAGGATTAAAGACCTAGGGTTTATATTCTTCGCTTATGTGCTTCACTAGATGGATATAGTCTACTTATCTTGATTAGGTGATTGAGGTTATTAAGGTACACTCTCTAATTCACTCACTTGATATCTCTCAACTAACAAGGGGACTAATTCAAATTTCTCTATAAGTCAATAGAATTACAGTACCGAATGTAAGCACGTGATTTTTGCCTCACATGAATTACTCCCACAAAATCAAAACAAAAATATTTATTTTATTGTGTGAGATTTTTCTGATATTTTTTGGTAATTATTTGCGTTTGTGTGTGCATGTTTGTTGGTAAAATTAATAAAAAATACAAAAATATTTTGAATTTAAATTTAGGATTAATTAAGTAAGTGGTCATTTTATAAAAATGAAAAGAAATCAAAAAGTAACGTACTTTGCATTTTTAGTGTTTAAGTGTCAAAATTGTGTGATTTTTCTTTTAAATTGGTATTTAATTATGTGTGATAATTATTATCAAGCATTAATTAGTATTTGTGAGTTAATTGGGGTATTGCATTTTGCATTAGGATTTTTGGTTTTAATTTTTAAAATTTATTTAGGAGTAAAATGAAGAAAAGAAAAGAAAAGAGAGAAATAGGAGAGGAAATTAGATTTGGGCCAAAAATCCCCAGCCCAATCAAATTCACCCCAGAACTTGACAAAATTGGCCCAAAAATCCGCCACATACCCGGTCCAATCCCTCAAGTCCCTGGGACCTGTGAAACGACGTCGTATAGTAAGGATACTACGTCATTTCAGGTTCAATGAATCTCAACCATTGAAACAACTTTATCCAACGGCTCATTCCATCGCCCATCAACCAAACCCGACCCGCCCCGGACCGACCCAGCCCCCTCATTTAACCAAACGGCGTCGTCCCTTACAAGGGAATTGATCCAGGCCATTGATCTCAATTGATCCAACGGCCTAGATTAATCCCCTAATTTTGTATATAAACCTAAATCCCACCCTACCCCCTTCTGACCCCCCCACTCTTCGTCTCTCTCTGTCAAACCTCATCTCTAAAAGAGATGAGGAACCCTAGCGGCGCCCCCCTTTCCCTTCGCCGTAAACTCGGTGGCGCCGGCTCCGATGGCCGTGAAAATCACACCCCTGAACCACCTTGATCCCCCCTCTCCAAATCCACACTCGTTTTGCTTCAAATCACCCTCGAGCCCTTCGAATATTAGATCGAAAAATCGGTCTGAATCCTTAGTTTGTTCAATTAATGCCAAACTTACACCAGTTGTCCACCTGACCTCCTCGTCCCTAAACCACCCTTAGTTTCCCTCGAATCAAACCAGAACATGAGGAATCTCGATTTGATTGAGCGAACCCTAATAGATCCAAGCCTGGAATCGGGCCGAAGTAGGAAGATTGAGGTCGTTATCGGCCTTAGTCATGTGTTCTCAGTCGAGAACACTCGATTAAGGCCCGTGTCGGCTTCAAGTTCAAATCGAAGCTTCAATTAGAGCAAATGGGAACTGGGACTGATTTTGAGGTATTTTCTTTTTTCTTTACTCTTTTTGTTTGTTGTTAATGTTTGTTTTGTTACTTCCGTGGTATTTCATCATTTTCCTTTCAATTATTTCTCCCTCCTCTATCCGGACCTTTTTATTGGTCCAATATTCATCACTGGTCGTTGGTATATCTCATAGGTTGTTAAATCCATTGAATGTGTTTGTTCTTTAGTTTGATTTTAAAAATCAGTGTCCGTAATAAACTGTGACTAGTCCTGTAATTGGATATTGGTATTACTGGTTCAAATGGTCTCATTTTGTGTGATGTTTGGCTCCCTTCTTTTTTGTATTCATCATTTTGCATATAAATTCAGTTTATTTTCGCCCAGTATATTACAGTGTTTCATTCATTTTTGTTTAGTTTAGATTCGTGAATATAGTTAGTCATTCCCACGTAATGTGTCAATCATGGTAGGAAGTTTGACCTGGTTATGTTCAATTATGCTTTTGTCCTGATTCATTGGCCTTCATTTGGATACCATTTGATCTGACCTGAGTTCTAAGCTTGAACTGCTAATTGACTGAATCATGTCAAGTATGGGCCAATGGTCGAGGAGAGCCATGTCCCAAGTCACAATTTGCTACGGAACAAGAGCACCACTCACATTCGTTTGATCCTCTGGCAAATATCGAGAAGCCTGCCCGAAAGATGATACAGGAGGAAATAACCCAAAGAGTGAAAAAATTAGAACAACGATTGAAAAACATGCAAGGGTTGGCAGGTCAAAAGAGTGTTGCCTTTAGAGATCTATGTATGTTCCCCGATGTCCACTTACCGCCTGGTTTCAAGATTCCCAAATTTGAAAAATACGATGGACATGGAAACCCTATGGCCCACTTGAAAAGGTATTGCAATCAACTAAGAGGTGTGGGAAGAAATGAAGAATTGCTAATAGCTTATTTTGGGAAAAGCCTTACGGGAGCAGCATCTGAATGGTTTTTGGATCAAGACACATCTCGCTGGTGCGTCTGGAATGACATGGCACATGCCTTTGTCAACTAGTTCCAATACAACATCAACACTGTCCCAGACTGCATTTCCCTTTCAAACCTGAAGAAGAAACCAAGTGAAAGTTTTAGGGAATATGCCCTTAAATGGAGAGAGAAAGCAGCTCGAGCTAAGCCATCCATGGATGACCACGAGTTAATCACTGTCTTCCTTCAGGCTCAAGAGCCGGATTACCTTCAAAACATGATGTCCGCAGTTGGTAAATCCTTCTTAGAAGCAATCAAAATGGGAGAAATGGTAGAGAACGATCTTAAGACCGGCAGAATTATAAGTCAAGCAGCTCTCAAAGCTGCAGCTCAGGCGGTCCAAATTGAATCTTGTGACGCGAATGAGAGGGATGAAGAAATCATGGTGATATCAGGGTCGAGAAGAGGTCCCAGGAGAACACCTCGAAGGTATGTGCAGCCCCATCAGGTTTTCCATGACCCCCCTAAGCATTACTATCCACCTCAAAAACCACTATACTTTGTTGATCCATCCCAGTATGTTGTCCAGCCATCAAATCACCCAAGAAAGCGAGCACGAGCATCACAAAATCTCCACCAGCCTCCGTAAAATTTTCAAGTACCTTATAACCCACATCCAAGCCAGGGCTATAAACGGAAATAAAAGTTGAAAGATAGTTTTACACCAATAGGAGATCCTATGCAAGCTTATTTGACAAGTTAAAAAAATATGACATGATTGCACCCATTCCTCCAAATCAGGTGGACTGACATGCAAGAAGCTTTGACCCATCTAAAAGGTGTGAATACCACTCCAATGCTCGGGGCCACAATGTGGAAAGTTGTCGGGATTTGAAAAGAGAAATAGAAAGGTTGATCCAGGAAAATTTGATTCAAGACAGTGACACCCAGAATATCACGCTGAATCCTTTACATGCACATGATGATGCACGCTTTGTGGGGATGATGCCCGGTGACATGGGGTATGAGAATCCTCTCGGGAACATGCCGACTGAAATTGGAGAAAGCTATGGTAATTCTAATGAGCAAATTTGTGGCTAAATATCAGGAAAGGTCATTCCCACCTCACTCAAAAAGGAATCTTTAGCTTGTTTTGATGTTTTTCTGTTGTACGAATTATTTTTTAAGGGTTGTAATCCGGATATCGCCTTGTGTCAAACCCTATTATCCTTTCATTTTGTCCAGTTTGTTTAGTCGTAGTGTCCTGTCTAGTGTTGTCTAGGTTTGGTTCAGGTTTATTCCAAGGCTGTACTCTAGTTGTTTTGAATGTATTGTTATAGAACCATTTCACCATTTGTCTACTGCAAATTCTGGTCTTTTATTATTTCCATTCATTTTCTTTGTTTAGTTCTTTTATCCTTTTGTTGTGTCTTTTGTTCAATGCTGATTCCAGTGACATGACATGCGCACACAGTTTAGGCCTGATCTTAAAAGTTAATCATAAAACCATTGGGAGATGATCGGGACACTTAAAGGAAATAAGAACAGTTGAGATCATTTGAAGCCCAAACAATGTGGAACTGTGGGCAGATAAAACCTAAAGAAACTGTAAATGCAAGCTGGCCAAATTGACGAGGGCCGTTCATGATAATAAGAGTGAAAGTGTTTCCCAAAGGATGCTTTGTATTTAACAGATGGAGAAAGCAAATATGTTGACAAAGCTATCAAGTCTAGCATGATCTGAAGATATTACGAGTGTTTGATTAATTATGTTTTTCGTACTTGGCATGTTTTTGAAGATTGGAATGATGGAGGCATTTTGTTCTGCTATCTAAACACTTTATCCTTTGTTAACCCTTTGAGCCTTATTTGTTTTCTTTCATACCCCTCCTTCGGAATCAGTAGCAAAGATTAGAAACACAAACATGGAAGATAAGAAAAAGAAAAAGAAAAGAAAAAGGGAAAAAGAAAACAAACAATAACAATAAAAAAGAAAAGAAAAAGATAAAGAAAAAGAAAAAGAAAAAGAAAAAGAAAAGAAAAATAATAATTAAGTGAAAATGAAAACAACAAGGAATTGGGAACTACGTTTGACCTGATTCGTAAAATAGGATACGTAGGCACTTCACGGCTCGGTTATAGTGTAACAAAAAATAAAAAATCCCCAAGCAAGAAACTGGGGCATAAGTTGTGTTTGTTGTAAAGAAATCTATTTCCTAAAGTTGTAATTTTGAACCCAGGTTGATTTGTTTGAGCCTTTAATACCCTTCCTTTCTAGCCCTACCAAAAATTCTACATTACAGTCCAAAGAAAGACCTCCCGATCAGTCGTCAAAAGATGCCAAGTTAGGCAAATGGAAGTCGAGAATAACACTCTGGTCCCCAGCAGAAAAGGAATAAAATTAGAGAGTCATATCGGTAACACCCCAATCCCCAGCTGAAAAGTAATACAAATGAGAGAGTCTTACCGGTGAAAACCTTCACGGGCACCTTGAGGTGACTGTAATTTGAGAGAAAAACCAAAATGAGAGAGGCTTGATAGTGAAAACCCTTCAGGAACTACAAGTCGAATAAAGATTGAGAATCAGATGGGAAAGCACCAGACGAAGATTGTAAAGGGCGATTAACGACAAAGGACAGGCTGCATATGCATGTCATGGCCATTAGAGTTGGTGTCCATGTCAGATAGGTTTTTAATTTATAGTTTTTCTTGCTAGGAGTCATCTCTTTCTTTTGTCCTTTACTCTGTTCCTCTTTATTTTCGTTCGTTTCCTTTGCCTGAGTCTGTTTTTTCAAAACAAGTGAGAAATGACTTCAAAATTTGCCATCAGCTTTCCAATTATGCAAGACGAGATCTGACTAGTACATCAAAGTGGTATAAGTCAGAAAAGAACAAGCACAATGAGCTGGTAATAGTCAACATGCTTGGAGGTTTGCGCAAAATACCCATGATTAGTCCATGTCGATTCATAGACAGTGCAACAGAAGGAGGTCCAGGGTGATTGAATCAAGGGTATATTCGATGATGAGTTTGACAAAAGGGTGAACCAGTGTCAAGAAGGATATCCCTAGCAGAAATCGAAGGTTATAGACCTCAAGGCCAAGTCCAATGGACAAATCAAGAAAGAACAACGCGGAGAGCGATGGATGTAATTTGAAAATTCATATGAGAACCAAAGGTCGGGTAGATGCCATTTTAGGAGCAATAAAACAAATATAGGATATGGGTCTGAACGGAGAAAAGGTATTTCGGTGATATAGATGACAGAGAAAGTGGTTAATCGGTAAAAGGGCAAGAAATCAGCTGTCAGGGGAAATATATGGGATCAGATGAGGAGACTAGAAATAATAGTTGGGAAGTTTGTAACTAAGGAGTAGTCAGAAGGTTGGGAGTTTTCAACCAAGTTCAAGGCAATCGGGAAGCAGAGCGTGGAAAGGAGGAAATCATCCCCAACGAGAAGGTCACAACCGACCACCCCTCTCAAAACTGACAAATTTTCTTTGTATGTAACAGGAACAAAGCTAGTCTGGCTATTGTGCATAGAATCTTAGTCTGATGAATTTTTCTCCAAAGATAGGAAATCTTAGTCAGATGAATCCTTCTCCTAAAATCACAAAAAATGGACTTAGTCTGATGAATTATCTCCTAGAGTCAAAATCTTAGTCTGATGAATTTTTCTCTTAAGATAGGAAATCTTAGTCTGATGAATCTTTCTCCTAAGATCACACAAAAATGGACCTTTTATCTCCTAGAGTAAAAATCTTAGTCTGACGAATTTTTCTCCTATGATAAAGATAAAAATCTTAGTTTGACGAATTTATAGAAGTGACCCTGAAAATGTGTTTTGATGGCTTTGATAGTTTTGTATTCTAATTTTGGACTTGGGTGTATGTCCAAAAATGAATTCGGAGGATTGTAGGTTGATGTGTATTATTTGTTGGAAGTTGGCAATTTAAAGGCTTCGAATTTTGATAAGTTTGGCCATAGTTTGACTTAATAGAAATCACATTTAGATTTCTATTTCCGGACTTGAAATAGGTCCTTTTTTCTATTTAGAAATTTTCTGCAAAGTTTTGCGTCATTCCGAGTTGATTGATAGGAATGAGACGCACAGTTGTGTTTTTAGAAGTTATTGAGTTTCATGTTGATTTCATGAGTTTTGGAGGTCTGATTCATGGTTTCAGATGTTATTTTGATAATTTGATCATGGAAGTGAGTTCATGTTGTATTTTTAGAGTTGTATTAATGTTTGGTTTGGAGCTTCGAGGGCTCCGGTGAGTTTTGGAGGCGTGTCAGAATATTTTGAAAGATTCTAGCATTGCTGGTTTTTGCACAAATACCTCAAGTCTCGCATTTGCAATACTATGATAGCATTTGCGAAGTTAGTTGGACTATGTAATGTTCGCATTTGCGATGGGATCTGGGCTAGGCAATGGTCACATTTATGATCAATATGTTCGCTTTTGCCATAGTCCATAGTTCGGATTTGCGAACAAGTTGTTGCATTTGCGATGACAACAAGGATGTGAAGGTCTTCCTTTTTTTGATCAGTCCCTCGCATTTCCGGGGTTCATATTTGCGAACCTCAGGTCGCAATTGCGACACTTGTGACTGGACTTAAAAGCTGAGGGACGGGATTTTGGTCTTATTTTCATATTTTGAAATCCAAGACTCGGTAGGAGGTAATTTTGAAGACGCATTTTAATCTAATCATTGGGTAAGTGATTTTTTTCTATTTCCAAATATTTTACAAGATTATATGTGAGGTTTAACAAAAAAAATTATGAGAAATCAAAGTGAAATTTTGAGAAATTTTGTCTATATTTTGAAAAATGATACCTTGAGTTTCGAGAGTTGATATGGACTCGAATTTAAAACAAAATACATTATGGACTCGTGAGGTTATAGGTAGTCGGAATCTACCCCTGAACATGATTTCTGTCCGGGCTGCCTAGAATTGACTTTTGTTTACTTTTGATCTTGCAACTATTGTATTCCTTCCTCCATCTGAGCCATCAAATCGTTACAGTGTTCCCTATCAGCTTTGAAGTCTTTAGCCTGCTTGGCTTCCTCATTCTCGAGAGTAGTTACTTTTCTCCTCAGGCTGGTGATTGTCTCTTCATAGTTCCTTTTCATTCGATGCACAAATCGTTCCCGCTCTTTTGCCTTCTTTGCCCAATGTGCTCGGACATTCGCTAAACTAGCCTCAGACTTTTCTAGGTCCTCTTGACACTCGAGTGGTTTCTTTTTCAGACACTTATAAGTCTTTCATCCGCCTGTCTTCTTTCCGGGTTTCTAACAGATATTTTCATCTTCCAGATATGAGTTTTGAGGGCTTCATTTTCCTGAATTAGTTTTTTCTTTTCTCCCTCAGCTGTGCCAGCTTGCAAAACATTTTCAAATTGAAATTGCCTTTCCAACTTGCTTATAGTATCCCTATACTCGTTTTCTTTGGTTAACCAGTCTCATTTTACATGTGCTCCATCGGTGAACTGTTGGACATGGGGTCTCTTTATGGGTCTTTCGGGCTCCTCATGAACTCGGGATATTTTACCATACCAAGCAGTGTAACTAAGCTCCACCTCGCCTCTGGATAGATCTCGTACTTGAGTTTTAGGCTCTTAGAATCTGCAGTGATGACAAATCCGATGCTCTTTTTCTTCTGGAAAGGCAGCTTTTGGTTCTAACTCAGTAACATGCCGACTCAAATATTCATCACGTGGGATGGTCTGGTATCGACCTAACTGATGTAGGACTCTGTGTGGAGCATGAGGCTGGATACTCCAAAGACTCATCAGCAGCAGAATACACTCACCCAGTATAGATTACTTCACCGATCGAGAGCCACCTGAACGTCCATTCGATTTTTTTTTGCAGTCAAGGATCTCAAGTGGGCATTTCATGCTTTTGTAACCTCTGGGAACTCATAACCCTCTACCAATTTTTCATGTTTTTCGATGCTTTTGAGACCAGTCATACCACAGTTCATATATCTCGGGCGATGGCAAAAGTGTTCCTCCATTCACAGTTGTAACAGCATATTGCACCCTTCAAAGAAATTTCCTCCCTCTCTGCAAAGAGTCAGAGCTCGGTAAATTTCTGCCAATATTAACGGCATTATTGTCCCATTTTCCTTTTTCATCATAAAGTCAGCTATCCCCATGAGTCCTAACTCTATATTCACGTCATTTCTGGAGCAAATCAAAATACCCAGGAACGCTGTTACAAAAGCTAATCCTCTCCAAGCTTCACACTTGTCTTGGTTTCCTGCATGGGTGAGACAGGTATCTGGCCTCTCGAAGCCACGGGGATTCTTGTAACACCGGTAGGGGAAAAGGAAGGTACAGAATCCATTTGCCAAATTTCCGTCTCTGACGTCCCGAGTGATGCTTAACAAGTCCAAAAATTTGTGAGGGGTTACTGTTCTAGGTGCCACTAGGTATTGATTTCTAATATTCCCCTCGAAACCGGCATAGCCTGCTATCTCTTCCATTGTAGGAGTTAACTCAAAATCAGCAAAGTGGAATACATTGTGTGTTGGGTCCCAAAATGGTATCAAGGTCTCAATTATGTCCTTTCTCGGCTTAACCTTCAAGAGTATGATAAGACCACCCAACGCTTTTGTCAGGAATTTCCTGCTGTCATCCCCCAAATCATGCCACCACATATGTAGATCCAAAGGGATCTCTTCACGGACTGAGAAAGGTTCATTTGGTGTTGTGCTCATCCTGCACATTTATTAGGGTGATTTTTATTAAAAGAAAATTATGACTCATTTTGACTCAAGAAAAATGACCATTTTTGTTCAAAATTTTCACAAAAATATCCAGCTTTGCCAATACGGCCTTTCAGCACTTCAAAAATGAAGATTTTAAGGCTGTGTTGGCTAACCGGCCAAAACCTTGAAAAATGACCAAAGGCGACTGTTCTTGCATAAACGGCCTTCCGGCGCCCTTTTGAGGGACATTCGGCTATTCTTGAGAAGAATGGCATCACCTTACTTATGCATAATAAACTTTTTTTTGTTCTTTTGGGCTATTTTGGCAAAAAAGGAAGTTGGACCCGATGGGGGTTGCCTGCGTATCTCACACCTTGTGAGAATCAAACTGGCGTAGTTCAGGCAGATAAAACAAAATCAACTATTTTTAAAAACAAAACTTTCTTCTTTTTTTTTTCTATTTCATTTTTTCCAAAAATTCGGCAGAGTTTCAGTACCGTTTGGACATTGGTTTTTCAAAATAGGTGATTAACTCACTTAACCCTCACACTGCTATTCTGCTTTCCTAACTTTCTCCCATTATTCAAAAGCCGGTCAGCATGCAACTCCAAAACAAATAAATGCACAAGTAGCAAGTAAGATGCATCAGGATGCTCTTTTGCATTTTTGGTACACCTGTCCTAGACAGACCCAACCACTTTGTTGAGTCTCCGAAGTCAAATGCACGTGATGAAAACAAACGCTCCTACTAGGGATCCAACATGAGGTCTTGTTATACTAGGTTTAAAACATGGATTTATTATTCTAGACCTAGCTTACCCAAGCGGACAGCTCGAGCTGGGGGGGGAGCATATCGGGAATACAGAAGCTTCACCGGCTTTGCAACTTGTCCAAACATCGTTCTAAATTTTGGGATATGACTCTAACAGAAAAGAAGTCACACGAAGTGCACACTTCTTCATGATTTAGACGACTCAGAGAGAAGAAGGGTTTCATAGCAGTTTATATACAGTTCATAAAATATCAAAGGGGTAAAAGCAACACTTAGCACATTAGGCCCAAACATGTAACAAAATAAGATAATAAATAAAGCCAACTATAAAAATTAATCTAAGCTCGAATTCTGAACCCTGAACCAAAAATTCTGGGTTCTTTTTCACCAGCAGAGTTGCTAGAGCTGTCAAAACTCCTTTTTCCTATACTCCGGAAAGGGTATAAGAGAGTTTTATCCAATTAAAGTGACAATCGAAATGGGATTTATTTTATTTAAAGATTCAGAGTCGCCACCTAGGATAATTTATGATGTCCCAAGTCACCGGTTCAAATCCCGAATCGAGGAAAAGACTGACTCTGTATTACCGCTCGCGAACTAGAAATCCGGGTAAAGAATTCTGTTAACCCGGGAGAAGGTGTTAGGCATTCCCGAGTTTCGTGGTTCTAGCACAGTCGCTCAACTGTTTTATTCGGTTTAATTCTCTTATTTTAGAACACTTTCAAACCTATGTGCATTTTTACTTTAAACCGTTTTTAATTCATTTTTAAGAAGATTTAACGTCGTCTATAATATGTCTTTGGATAGTGCCACATGAAATGCACCCGCAATCTGAAACACACATTTAATTCAACGTTATTAAGATTCGGATTTGGGTCACATAAAATGCACACCCGAGTTTAGGAAGGTAATATTACTAAAATAACGCGCCTAAAGCAACTACGCATTTTAACTTTGCGAGGGCCATGAAAATTTGTTAAATGACGCTCCATGAAGTTAAAGGATTTTAAAAGATATAATTAATGAGGGCCATGCATTTGAGATTTTATTTGATGCGGCGCACCTCAATTCCAATTTTCAAAAAGGGAATTCAAACTAAATTTCGGAGAGCCACAAACTATTTGTATTACTTAATGTGGCTCACCTCCGATAATTTATTGAGGAAACATAAAGGATTCTAGTTATTTTTTAGGCTAATGTCCGAGATTAGCTTAGTAACTAAGGGCCTAAATTAAATCAGAGATTCAACTTGCATGGACTGGGACAACAAGGGACCCAAGTGCACATCAGTAACCCTTAGCGATCACAACCACACAGCTGGCTTAACGTGAAGCGCAGGTCAAGGAATACTGAGTGTCATTGCATAACTAGGCCAACATTGATAGCCCAAATCCGATTCTGCATCAGCATTGGTGTGGGAATAAATTTCCCTATGAGAGCCTGGAATCGAAACAAAGACAAAGTTGTATCTAAAGCCTATATAAAGTCTGAAATGAGGATCCAGTTCTTGATGGGATATCAATTCCTACACAGATTATTGCATCACTTAACATTTCAAGTCCACTAATTATAACTCATGCATGCCTTAGTTCAAACAATGTCTTTGACTCAAAAAAATTTCGAAAATGAGCAGCCTATATAGAATCCAGCCAAGTCCGAAGAATCTCAGATTTCGAAATCAACTTTCAAATTCAATTTTTTGAAAGACTTTTGAATTCCACAGTGTATACATATAAACAGGAGAGGGGAACATGAATCATAAACCTTTGAGCTTAATAAGCTATATTTCCAACTGCACTTAAACAAGTTTGAGTACACAATTAATGAAAGGTAAATTCATATCAGATCCACTAAACTAATGCAGAGATGGTTTGGAACGCATATCATGCAACCCATAGCCATGAAACACATTCAACACCAACCAATTTCACAATCAAAATGATGAGTGTAGCCTTCAACTCATACGTATTACACCGGATCTAGAAGAATTTCATGAATAAACTACACTCAAACCAGTAACTCAGACCAAGCCTTTAAGACAAAACATGTATCCATGGTGACATAAATAACTCATAGGAAAGCTAAGCTAAAAGAAACCCAAAACTAAATACAAGACACTAATAAAAGTGAAGAACCAATATGTCACGACCCTAGTTCACCAATTGTGAACACGTCATGACGGCACCTAGTCTTCGCCACCATATAAGCCTAACACATTGCGGAAGTAATAACAATTTCAAAATTTAAAATAAAAACTAAATAACATGAAAAATGTATACAATTGCCGCCTGGCACATACACTTTAATACCAAATACTGAAGTAACCTCCAAGACCCGGAAACCCACGGGCAACACAGGCTATGAGAAATCTAACACTGCTCTAGTCACCAGAATAGTCTAATACAAAGAAGGATCGAAATAACATCTAATAACTAGGGGTAAAATGAGAAGGAGACTTTGC
>MU732451.1:0-52768 GCA_026770625.1 Nicotiana glauca
ATATATAAAAAAAAAAAAATTCACTGTAGGCAAGATAAAAATAATAGTAATAATAATAATTTAGTTCTATAATTAGCGTATTTTGAAACTTTTATAAATTTGAGGAGTGTTATAATCTTCCTTCCTTAAAAATATTTCGAATGTTGCTAGGGCCTTATTCTTAAGCTAACAATCAATCCTTAGGTCCTTGAACCTCTTAAGTTTTCTTAGCACTACTCATTTTTCCAAGGGACTCAAAATTTTGGGTAACTCTCTAAATTATCAAATATTTCGGCAGAGTTTCCCTTCTAAATTGGACTATCCAAAAAACTATCCCTGTCACAAATACCACAACTACACCAACAACAACCAAATATACCATAATAGGCCATTCATAGGCACCATACACAGCTCATAAATTAATTACTCATACTCCGGCAAGGAGGTACCACAATAACTAACAAGAATCTAAAGCACAACACTTTAGCAAAACTAAATCACTTTAATAAATTAAATATACTCTGGCATAAACTAAATCACTACAATAATTAAATATAATCTAGGAAGGACATAAACACTTGCTAACTTGTATTTAATAAATGAAATATAAATGTCAAGCCAAACCTAGGTTCACATACCTTGTTACTCAAATAAATAAGGATACTTCTTCCTCACATCTTCTTCAACCTCCCACATAGCTTCTTTTGAATCATAATTACTCCACAAAATTTTTACCGATGTTATATCTTATTCTCAACTTTCTTACTTGTCTATCAAGAATTTCTATAGGTACCTCTTCATAAGTCAAACCTTCTTTAATTTCTATGGTATCGGCAGGTATTATATGCAACTCATCATGAATTTACCTTCTAAGCATAGACACATGAAAGACAGGATGAAAAGAGGACAACTCAATGGGTAGCGCTAGCTTGTAAGCCATGTTTCCTTTCTTTTTTAGAATTTCATAAGGTCCGATAAATCTAGGGCTAAGTTTTCCTTTCTTACCAAACCTCATAACTCCTTTCATTGGTGAAACTTTCAAAAACACCTTATCACCAACCATGAACTCTAACTCATGATGCCTCTTGTCAGAATAAGACTTTTGACGACTCTGAGCCACTTTAAGTCTTTCTCTAATTAGCTGAACTTTCTCCAAGGCCTCACAATCAAACTCTGGACCAATCAACGTCACCTCCACTGGTTCAAACCAACCCACTGGAGACCTATATTTCCGCCCATACAATGCTTCATAAGGAGCCATACCAATGATGGCCTGATAGTTGTTATTGTAAGCAAATTCTGTAAGTGGCAAGTGATCATCCTAATTACCTCCAAAATCTATAACACACGCACGTAACATATCTTCGAGAGTCTGAATGGTCCTTTCTGCTGGCCATTGGTCTATGGATAAAAAGTGGTGCTTAAATTGACCTTGGTACCTAATTTTTTCTGAAATGCCTGCCAAAAATGCACCGTGAACTTAGGGCCTCTGTCAGATATGATTGAAACTGAAGTACCATGCAATCAGACTATTTCTTTGAAGTACAACTGTGTATACTGCTCTGCAAAATCTGTCGTCTTTACTGGTAGGAAATGCACGAACTTTGTCAGTCGGTCTACAATAACCCAAATTGAATCATGTTTACGGTATGTGCGAGGTAGACCTACTATGAAATCCATATTAATCATCTCCCACTTCCACTGTGGTATCTCTATGTCTTGAGTTAGGCCACCAGGCCTCTGATGCTCGGCTTTGACTTGCTGGCAATTTAAATATTTAGCTACATGATCTGCTATTTGTTTCTTCGTGCCTTTCCACCAATACAGCTCTTTCAAATATAGATACATTTTGGTAGCACCTAGGTGGATAGAGTACCTCGAACTGTGAGCTTCCTCCATTATGGCTGTCACGACCCCAATCCCGGTCATGATGGCGCCCAACACGATTGCTAGGCAAGCCCGACCATTTGAACACTCTCAACCCAAACACAAAATCTCATTACCAGTTGATTAAGTTAATTTAGAAGTTAACAAGATTAATAATCCAATAGTAAATAGAAACCACACAAAAAACTAGAATAACTGTCAAAACAACTCCCAACAAATCTGGGGTCACGAGTTTAGAGCCTCTAATACAACTGAGTAGCAAAATCGAAGCATAAAAGAGTCTAGGATGCGAAATCAAAAGAGATAAGGGGAGGAGTTGGGTCCTGCGGACGCTAGGAAGCTACCTCGACAACTCTTGAAATAATCTAGAGAGCAGCAACAACACTACTAAGCCTCCGGAACACCTGAATCTGCACACATGGTGCAAGGAGTAAAGCGAGTACTTCCAACTCAGTGAGTAATAGGCATATATAATGACTGAAGATAAGAATTCACGAAATACCACAATGTAAAGCTATAACCAGCAATTCAGCATAATCAACGGTGAAATAGCAACAAAACAATGACAGGTAGATCAGATAAATATCAATGCATGAATGCAATGCAATGCATATGACCGCTGCAGCGCGCAGACCGATCCATTTGGGTACCCGCGCTCACTATGGGCGTTCAGACTCCGGAGGGGCTCCTATATCCCAAGCACAATATCATCATATCATCGCTGCGGCGTGCAGCCCGATCCACACTCAATTCAGAATATGCATGTGAGCCACACGGGCAAAGTCAAGTTAAAATTCTCAATGCCAGACATTAGGAAATATAGTTTAAGTTTTAAAACCTTAGAATTATGACTAAACATTTCGAAACAGTGTTTAACTCGGAACTGAAATCATATAACATGCTAAGTATCATGGAAGCAGTGATAATAATCCCTAAAGGATTCAAATAATCGGCACACAGCCCAAATATGTTCATAAAATTCAAGTAGGATGTTTACCAATCAATCTCTAGTCAAGAACACAGTATGAACATCACTCAGGGTGGACTAAGTCATAGTCCCCAATCACAAATGACCCCGCACTCATCATAGAGTACGTGTCTCACCTCAATATAGCGTCACAATGTGATATACCATGGTTTCAAACCCTCAGCTCATCATCTACATCTATTACTCACCTCAAACCGGCCACAAGTCTAGCTCGCTATGCCTTTTCCTCTCGAATCAACCTCCTCGCATGCCGAATCTAATCAAACCCACAAGGAATACATTACTATAGATCAAAGAAACATAACCCAATCAAAAACACTCGAGAAACACCAAAAATCTCGAAGTTGGCAAAACCCGAGCTTCGGGCCCACTTCTCAAAAAATTATGAAATTCACATCACTGGATTCCTCGTCTTACCACGATTTCATACATATCAAATTTATCAAAATCGGAGTTCAAATGCCCTTACAAATCCCAAATTTTCATTTCAAAATCCCAAGCCCTAGTTCTTCCAATTTTTACCCAAATTTCCAGGAATTAAAGGTTGATTCTTCAATAAAATGACATTTCTAGGTCACGAGACTTACCTCCAATCACTTCCCGTCAAAATCCTCTTCAATCTCTACCACAAAGCTCTTAAGGCGGTTAATAATGGAGGAAAAGTGAATAGACTCGCGGATGAAATAATAATATAAAACCCTTCTGCCTACAGTGATTTTCGCTTCTGCGGTCCCACTTCCGCTTATGCGGGACCGCTTCTACGGCCAAATTCCTACTTATGTGGATTTTCATTTAAAATCCGACTTCCGCCTTTGTGACTCATTTTTCGCTTCTGCGGATTACCCAAGACCGATTCTGCGGTTATTCACTCGCTCCTGCGAACCCACTGATGCAAAAAGGATCCGCTTCTGCGGAACTACTCTACCATACCACCGACCGCTTATGCGATGCCTCACCCGCTTCTGCGGTCCATTTCCGCAGAAGCGGAAATACCAGATGACAGCAACAATAGACCTGAAGGAAACTTCAAAACTCTTGCTTAACCACTCGAATTCACCCCGAGGCCCCCGGGACCTCAACCAAAATCACCAACACATCTTAGAAGCTCATTAAAACTTGTTCCAACTCTCAAAACACATCAAACAATGCTAAAACCATTAAATCACATCGGATTCAAGCCAAAGTTTCTTAAAAACTTCCGAGTTACGCATTAGATCAAAAACCCAACCAAACACCTTCGAATGACCTAAAATTTTGCACACACATCCAAAATCACCTGACGGAGCTACTGCAACTCTCAGAATTCCATTCTGACCCCCGGATCAAAATCTCACCTAACAACCGGAATTCACCAAAATACTAACTTCGCCAATTTCGGACCTCCAAAATAACTTCCGATCACACTCCTAAGTAACAAATTATCCCCCTAAGCTAACCGAATCATCAGAATTTACATTCGAGCCCTCTAACTCAATAGTCAACATCCGGTTGACTTTTCCAATTTAAGCGTTCCTTAAAGAGACTAAGTGCCTCATTCCCTATCCAAGTCAGTCCAATTCAACTCCAACACAACCAATGTCGATAATGAAACATGAAGAAGCAATAAATGGGAGAAACGGGGATGTAATACATGAGATAACGGGCCGGATCATTACAATGGCCTTCCTAAGACCGTATACATCAGACATACATAACCGATCATTCAACTTCAAAACTCTGTCACTTCCTAGAGTGAAAGCAGTGATTTCTTTTCTTCTGACTCCTTCTTTTAATTTCACTAAGTATGGGTCTTCATCTTGCTTAGCCTTAACATGCGCAACAAAGGAGGATTGTGCTAAGGCATAAGCAGTTATATCTCCTTCTTCGGTCTCATCCAATCTAATTCCATCATTTTCTATTTTTTGAATTTCTCGACCCAAAGATCGCCTTTGTTATGCAAGATGCATGAAGAAACCCATTGATTTCCTACTAAGTGCATCTGCTACCACATTAGCTTTGCCCGGGTGATAAAGGATATTGATGTCATAATCTTTCAATAGCTCGAGCCACCTTCTCTGTCTCAAATTTAGTTATTTTTGCTTGAAAATGTACTAGAGGCTTTTGTGATCTGTAAACACTTTAGAATTCTCGCCATAAAGGTAGTGACGCCATATTTTTAATGCAAACACCACTGCTGCAAGCTCCAAGTCGTTTGTGGGATAGTTCTTTTTATTATTCTTTAACTGCCTGAAAGCATAAGCAATAACTTTTCCATTTTGCATAAGAACACAACCAAGTCCCACTTTGGAGTCATCACAATACACTGTGAAACCACTCGAACATGTTGGCAAAGTTAACACAGGTGCAGTGGTCAACCTCTTCACTAACTCTTGAAAGCTCTGCTCGCAAGCATCTGACCATTAGAACTTAACTGCTTTCTGATTCAACTTAGTTAATGGAGCTGCAAGTGAGGAAAACCCCTCAACAAACCTTCTATAGTAACTAGCTAACCCTAAGAAACTTTGATTTCGGTTGGCGTTGTCGGCCTAGGCAAGTTCTTGACTGCTTTACTAGATACCACATGGGCCTAAGAATGCCACTGACTGCAACCAAAACTCACATTTTGAAAACATGGCATAAAGCTCATTCTCCTTCAAGGTCTACAAGGCTATTTTGAGGTGTTCTTCGTGATCTTCCTTGCTCTTAGAGTACACCAAAATATCGTCTATAAACACAATAATAAAGGTATCCAATAATGTCTTGAAAACTCTGTTCATGAGATCCATGAATGTAGCTTGAGCATTTGTCAACCTGAAAGACATTACTAAAAATTCATAGTGCCCGTAGTGAGTTCTAAAGGCTGTTTTAGATATATCCTCTTTTCTGATTCTCAACTGATGGTACCCCGACCTCAAGTCTATTTTTGAAAAGTACTTTGCACCCTGAAGTTGATCAAATAAATCATCAATTCTTGGTAGTGGGTACTTGTTCTTAATGGTAACTTTATTCAACTGCCGATAGTCGACACACATTCTGAGAGACCCGTCTTTCTTCTTGAAAAACAGGACCGGTCACCCCACGGTGAAACACTCGATCTGATGAAGCCCTTGTCAAGAAGGTCTTTCAACTGTTCTCTCAACTCATTAAGTTCTGTTGGAGCCATCTTATAAGGAGGTATAGATATAGGCTGAGTGCCTGGCATGAGATCAATGCCGAAGTCTATGATTCTTTCGAGAGGAAGTCCAAGAAGGTCATCTAGGAAGACTTCTAGAAATTCTCTAACAACTGGCACTGACCGAAGAGCTGGTGGTTCTGATTCTGGATTAATAATGTGAGCCAAATAGGCGAGATACCCCTTACCGATCATTCGTTATGCCTTAAGGTAAAAAATAAACTTACCTACAAGTAATGTTGAACTACCCTTCCACTCTAAGACTTCTTCATTTGGAAATTGGAACTTGACTATCTTGGCATGACAATCTAACATGTCATAGCAATAAGACAACCAATCCATACGCATGATCACATAAAAATCCACCATTTCTAACTCTATGAGATCGGCTTTGGTGTTGTAACCTTGGACTAAAACGAAACAACCTCTATAGACTCTAGTGACTTTCACCGACTCGAACTGGAGTAGATACTAGGAATGGCTCACTAAGTTTTTAGGTTCTAGTTCGAGGTTAATTGCAAAGTATGGAGTCACATATGAAAACGTTGAACCTGGATCCATTATGGCATAAGCATTATGTGAGCAGACAAAAAGTACACCTATAATAACTTCTGCAGATGTCTCTGTACTTTGAAGATCAAGTGTAGCAAACAAATGGGGTTGTCCCCCTCCCTGAATAACTTGGTATGCACCTCTGCCCACTCCATGCCTGATCTGATTATGAGAACCACGAGCCTGAGGTGGTACAACTACAGTAGCTAAGGAACTAGAAGGACGAGTTGATCTGCTACTAAAATTACGTTGCAATTTTGGGCAGTTGGCCTTTATATGACCAATGTC
The DNA here is from genome assembly GCA_026770625.1 of Nicotiana glauca. Classification (NCBI taxonomy): domain Eukaryota; kingdom Viridiplantae; phylum Streptophyta; class Magnoliopsida; order Solanales; family Solanaceae; genus Nicotiana; species Nicotiana glauca. Next base: position 6,846 of record MU732451.1, read on the forward strand.
TCCACAATTGTAGCAACCATGAAACCCGAGCTTGCATTGACTTGAATGTTGCTGCTTACATGTTCCACAAAGACCTTGTTGGTGTGAATGTTGCTCAACATGACTCTGGCTATGTGAGGATGATGTCCTAAAATCCTAATTCTGGCGAGACTGATTTCCAAAACTCTGAGTACGTCTAAAGGAAGACCCACCACCTGACTGATGATTGGACTGAGCTGGTGCTAATGACTCCTTATTAGAGGAATCCCTTCCACCTCCGCTGGATGTACCATTAAACTTTCCCGTTGTTCGGGCTTTCTTGTTATGCTCTTTTTTTTCTCTCCTTAGTTGTCTGTATTTTTCTAAGTGCTTGGAAAATCCCACAACAGAGGAGAAGGCTTTCATCCCTACTACTGCAGCTGATGTCGTATCCTTAATGTGGTAAGCTAAACTGCCAATAAACCTGTGAATCTTTGCTTTTTCAGTCTTAACCATGTGAGAAGCATGCTTAGCTAACCTTATAAATTCCATGTAGTACTCTTGCACACTTTTATTCCCTTGCTTGAGTTGTTCGAACTCTGTAGCCTTAGCATCCCTATCCTCTTCTGGGATAAAGTTAGCCATGAAGGCCTTTTCAAATTCTTCCCAAGTAGGCGGACTATCATCTTTATCTCTTTCCTCTTCCCACATCTCAAACCAAGCGCCGGCCACATCTCTAAGCTGGTAAGCAGCTAGCTCCACAGCTTCATCATCAAATGCTTTCATCCCTTGGAGGGCTTTCTTGACTCCCTCCAGCCACAACACTGGATCTTCATCAACTATAGAACTATGGAACACTGGAGGACTCAACTTCAAAAATTTGTTCACTCTTGAGGACTCAAAATTGTTCTGTCTATTTGATTGAGGTGGAATCTCATCTCTTCTCTCGTTCTAGTTGGCCATAAAGGCTTTAAACATCTCCATAGCACCATTGACAGCATTAAACATCTAACCCACCCCGGGAGATATAGTTTCCTGAGTCGGAGCTGCTGTTGGGGGCGGTACTGGATCATCATGCTCCACCCCTTCTTCTTGTTCAACCCGGGGTACTTGGACTCCCTTTTGTGGATTTTCCCCTCCTTTTCTGAGTCGAAGCCTTCTAAGTTCTACCTTGAGCCACAATAGTACCGATATTTTCTTAAGCAGCATCCTGAGTATCGGTGTCAGAGTTGCAAGTACGAGCCATTTTTGCGAGTTTTGGAGAAATGAATAAATTAGATAATTTCTTAGAGGTAGACTCTACTGCACGATCTAAAGTATGAAAAAAAGACTTTTCCTAAATGCGTGTAGCCTCATGTTTATAAGTATGGCGCGCTTCATACACATAAACAAGACTCTACTAACACGACTTCATAGACCCCTAGGACTCCATAAACCTGAGGCTATGATACCAAGTTTGTCATGACCCATTTTTTGAACAAGCCAGGATCGGCACTCGATCATTAAACATGACCGAGCGAACCATCTCTGCTTATCAAATCTATTATAACTCCTAACTTTGTATGTAACAAGTCAATAATCTAACCAAATACTTTTGATTATAAATCAACTCCAAAACTTTATTCATAGTAACCAATAAAATACTGCTAAGTTTTTATCAAAAACATCTGAATCTTAACTCAACGACTATGTCTATGAAACCTCCACTGATAAACTGACGCACTGCTCAGGACATGAGATTTCTTGGCCAGTTCTCTAAGTAACAAAGAAAGAACTAAATAAAGAAGACTCTAAGGAATACTCCACGAACAAAAACGGAGCTCACCAATAGCACTGGAAGAGAAGGAAGTCCTAACTCGTAGTCTGCTCGCCTGCAAATCTGATTCCTACGTTATACTGCAGACCAGCATACGTTCCCAAAAGAGAACGTCAGTACCATCCATTGTACTAAGTCAGTCTCAACAACAGGGGGAAAAAATTTAATAACATATACATTATGAGCAAAGGTTCTAAATGCACATAAAACATAAAGCTTATAAGAATAATTCTAAATAATTGCTTAATAGCAGTTTATGAATATTCTAAAAGAAATTCTTTTCTTTTTTCTTTCTTATAAAAAAAAATTCTTCACTTTATACTTTGGGAGTTCCAACTATCCTGACTTAATTCTGTCTCAGTCACCGCGTGATCGGCACGGGTTCGATCCCAACCTAATCGAATAGGCCCAATCCACGAGGTGCCACTCATTTCATGGTTCTCAGCGCTCATGTCTCATACCTTAGCATGGCTAAGTAAATTCTCAGCAATGAGACCCTCGGCTCATATGCTCCCTACTTTGGCACAAGTAGTTTCTGGAAGTCAACGCCTTGGTCAAGACCCTAGGCCTAGACGATGACCCCTTCTTAGAATAAAGGATACTCCCAAAAATCTTTTCTTTCTAAAACTTCTTCTTGTGACTTTTCAAGTCTAAATCTTTTATACATACTGATACCGGTATCCTTAAATGTAAGGCATGGAATAAGAATGAAATAAATATTCAAAAGTATTTATAAAGGTTCTTGATCCTTCATGAATTTTTAACATGAAAATGGCATATAAGAATACCATAAAAATCTAAAATTTATGCACATATATCCAAATAATCATCTAAACTTTAGCTAGAAAATAATTCTAAGTTAATAGGTACTTACTACTCTAATTAATTATATATTAACTATTTTATGCAATTCATCAAACACCGTGTATGCGTGCTTTTGTGAGTTAAACTACTTTAGTAAAGGGTTATATCAACTCACCTCAATTTCGCCTTTCAAGCAACAATGTAAGTTCCAATTCTTGTAATCAACTCAACGATCAAATACTACAATGATAAGTCACAATAAGTATCCAACTTCCCAAAAGCATTAATCTTTTGTCAACTCTAAGAACTTTAGGTTCAACTTCTGAATTTCTAAGTTTTGGGGTGCAGTCTTGTTCTAACAATCCTTTACTGCCTTTAACAATCTTAACCCGTCATAGAAATTCAATAAAAATGAAGAATTTATCTTTTAACATTAAAACTTAACTCGTATTTAATGGGTGTTCTTGAGGTTTTGTAAAACATTCCTATGAATTTACCTTATTATGGTGTTAGATTCTAGTATATAATGATGTTATAGCTTACAATTCCGTAAAAAGAATTATCTCAGTCGTGGCCTAAAGAAGGTCCTGCGGAATAGCTCTCAATGACCGATACGCTGCTTTGTTCTTGCTCCTATACCTCTCGTTCTTTTCCAAAGGCTTTAAACCTTTTTGCTTCTACGTGACTAAACAGAACTTGGTTCTATTTTGCTTAAGGCTTTAAGCCTTTTGTTTCCTAACATGGACTTTAGGCCCTTTTTCTCCCTTTTTTTTTACTAGTAATTAATGCTATTCACTTTTAATAATTAATAATGTTAAATAATTAATATTTTCTTAATTTTATATCCAATTATTTAAGTGTACACACACACACACACACACATACACACACACACACACACACACACATATATATATATATATAGGCAAGATAAAAATAATAGTAATAATAATAATTTAGTTCTATAATTAGCGTATCTTGAAATTTTTATAAATTTGAGGAGTGTTACATGTACGCACTTGTCACCTCATGTACTCGACGCTCACATATCTCAACAATACCAAATCCTAAGAGAATTTTTCCTCACGAGGTTAGGCAAGCCACTTACCTCAAACGAAGCTCAATCAATCAGTAACAATTCCTTTTCCATGATTTTCTTACTCTGAATGGCCCAAATCTAGCCAAAAGCAATTACATACCATAAATATAACTATAAGAAGCTAATCTAATTAATGAATTGATGCGTAAAGCAAGAAACTAGAAAATCACCCCCAAAAGACCCGGGCCCACGTCTTGGAATCAATTAAAAGTCAAAAAACTTGGACAACTTCATGAGTTCAACCATACCAAAATTAGTCAAATCTGATCATAACTCAACCTTTAAATCCCCAATTTTTGCGGTCGCAATCCAAATAGAGAGGCTGCACTTCAACAAAATCTTCACCACCAGGCTTTAGTAAATTAGCCATAATTATCTTTATAATTGTCCAAATGATATTTCTTTACCTTTCTGGAAACTAGACACAAAGGGATACAACTTTTAATTTTGGTATAAGCTTCCAAAGTCAGACCATTGAACCTGCAGAATCTCCGATCTGCGGCCGCGAGAAGAATTGAGCGGTCCGCATTTTTTTCCTATAACCCGTACTTTTCCTCTGCGTTCCGCACTTTCCCTCCCAGGTCCGCACTTGAGGATTTGTCTCAACACTCCAAAATATGCCCACACACTTCCAAAGGTACCAGAACAGCAACAGAGTACTGTATTGTTGGTGTTATTGTACAATATTAAATTACTAATATGGTAAATATTAGGTGGGCAGTTAAATTTTTACCGAGGTAATGCATAGTGATAATAGGCTAGATTTATGTAATTTGGCGATTGTTTATGCCCCAGCTAGATTATGTTTCACTGTGATAATATAGTTAAATGATGGTAAATTGGCTCTAATTGTGAATTTCACATGTTGCAGGAGTCAGTAGCAGATATGAGGACTTCAAACTGTAGTTGGAGCTAAATTGAAGCAAGAAAAGCCCCTAAGAGCTGAGTACTTGGGAAGACGAGATAAAGAAGAGATGAAATAAAGACCTGAACTAGCGCGTCCACTAGCGCGACCGCGCTAGTCTAGAAAGTTGAGGCAGAATGATAGGCTATACGTGCGGTCACTAGCGCGACCACACTAGCCCAGTTTCGAAAAATTAAACTTTAGGGGTAAATTTGGAAGTTCGGGGTCAAATCCACTTAACCTATAGAAGTTCTAGCTCTCCCAAGAGATGATTATCAAGGTTTTCATAACTTAGTTTAAGGAAAGGAAAGGCAAGAGGCAAGGAGGATAATTCAACATCGAGTTTTTCCTTTCTTCCTTTTATTTTTACGATTTGTGATGACTTTGAATATTGTTATGATGAACACTAGTATGAGTAGCTAAATATTTAGTCTAAGGTTTTGATGGAACCTATTGAAGGATGAACTTCTTGTTATGTTAATATAATTTTCCTGGTTTAATCTCTATTTGTTCAATTGTGTTCTTATTGCAGTTAATTGATACGATCCTCAGTTAGTTGTGCCTATTTGGTGTGCATAACTTGGGAGAGAGTGCATATTTAGGTAATTTCTGAACAACATCACTCCCAAAGTATATGAGGGATCAATAACCGATGGTTTAAAGGTGGGATTAAGGATAACGAAGCCTTGGGTGCAATCTAAAGTGAGTTGTAATAAACAAAGTCAGCTTGCGTAACTCGAGAGAGTGCATCTAGTATATTGTCGTGATTACTCAGGAGAGATTTACGGTAACAAGAGTGCTCATGATTGATAGAGATGATTAGGAAAGTCTATATGAAACATAACTGGAAGAGATTCCATCAATAAGGGAAATCATAACCTTAGATCCTTCTCTTAATTGTTTACAACTTAATCATAGTTAGTTTCAGTTGCTTATTTACATTCATTCTTAGTTAGTAGAAACATCCTCAATTGTTATTCAGAACGTTTGGGAAGTTGATTCCGTAGAATTTAGTAAGTCTAACGAGAGTAATTGATAGGTTAATTCATTGGGGGTTCGACTCTGGGCTAAATACTCAGATTATATTTGCAACGTTCGCGTGTCCTTTTTATAAGGCAAGTTGGACGTGATCAAAGTTTGGCACCGTTGTCGGGGAATTAATGGTTTCAATTACAATTGAAACAAGTACAAAAATGCTTAGTGTAGTCAGTTTTCCCTATACCCAATCTATACATTGAAATTTTAATGTTTGTTGACTTAGTTGTACAGGTACATGCCTAGAAACTCATCGAGAACTTGTGAAATATTCGAAGTTTTATTTGATCTCGAGAAAGTTTTTAAGGCCTTGAACCGGGCCAACTGGAAAAGCAAACAGCAACAAACAATTGAACAAGTCGAAATGGACATGGGAGATCATGAAGAAAACCCAGCTGCACCAATAGCGCTAGTGGCACCTCTTGTGCCGGAGGCTGCTCTCTATGACTAGGCACAACCCACAGCTGAAAATCTAGCCACAGTGATTTTAGTCCCACAAATACGAGATGAATCATTCCAAATAACGAACAACATGTTGCACTTATTTCAGAACAAGGGACTATTTTTAGGGTAACAAATCTAAGATCCTCAACAGCACTTAAAGAATTTCCTGTCAATTTGCAAAACTCAAAGGCAGCCCAATGTAACTTAGGAAGCAATCAAGTTGTTGTTCCCATTCTTAGTGACAGGAGCTGCTCAGACCTGGCTAAACTCACTCCTCATTAATTCCATAACAACTTGGGAGGAGTTAGTCAAGCAATTTGTGAACAAGTTTCATCCACCCAACAAGATTGCTCAGCAAATTAATGAAATTTTGAGTTTCAAACAAAGACCAATGGAGACGCTGCAAGAAACATGGGAAAGATTAAAGGGGATGCTGGTTATATGTCCACACCACGGTATTCCAGATCAGATTTTGGTCCAGAAGTTCTACATGGGTTTGGTAGATGGCGTAAAAGGTAATGTTGATGCTTCAGATGGTGGAGCATTTTTTAGCAAAACATGGAGAGAAAGCCAAAGTTTGCTAGATAAGATGGCGCAGAATTCGAGGTGGACAACTAGGAATGCACCTATAACTCCAGTGGTTCACTCGTTGCCTTTAGATCCATCCAACAATCTTGCTGAAAATATGGATGAGCATACTCACCAAAAAGGTGGAAGAATCAGGGGCAGAAGCAGCAGGTATATATTGTAGATACTGCCAACGGGGGCTTATGCACATCTTGTATTAGTCAGCCAATTGGTAACCAGTGGAATGCAGAAAGTGATCATCATTACTACCCTGAAGACATGAATTATGTGTCTAATTATGGAGGCTAGAGACAGGGTGGTCAAAATTAGGGTCAGCAGCAGCCATACAGGCCAGTGAAGCCACAGTTCAACAATGGAAACATGGGATGAATGAGACCTCCTAATAATATGGTACCTTATCAAAGGCCGCAGGGATACAATAATCAAAATCAGCAATAGGGGTATCATCCTCCTCTACAAGAGCATGGTAGACGGTAGGAAGATGGGTTTACTAGACTCGAGGCAATGATGCAACAGGTTATTGGGTCTAATGCAAAAATTAGTGAAAGAGTAGATGCACAAGATTTATGTATCAAGAATATTGAAGTGCAAATGGGCCAGATTTCGATGCCTCTAAACAATTGTCCTCATGGGACATTACCTACAGACACCCAAATAAATCCAAAAGATCAAGGACCGAAGCAGTTGATGGTAGTGAGTCTACGTAATGGCAGAGTTTGGATGTGGAGCAAGACAGGGCTCGAGAAAGAAGACAAGTTGAGGCACTCATACCAGTGCCCATTGAGCTAGATGAGTCAACGAAACTGACAGAGGTGACAGTACAGCCTACCCAGGAAAAACATAACATTCAGATTGAGGCTGAGAAAGAAGTTGAGACAGCCCAAGAACAAGTAGTTGAGGTGGCAGATGATAAAGAGCAATCCCAAATCATTGGGAAGAGGATACCTCCTGCACCATTCCCTTAGAGGCTGGCCAAGTACCAAAAAGAGGAGCAATACAAAAAATTCTTAGAGATGCTGAAACAAATCCAGGTAAATATTCCATTGATAGATGCTTTGAAAGAGATGCATGGTTATGAAAAAATGATGAAGGACTTGATGTCCCAAAAATTCGATTTCCAAGACTTGGCCACGGTGACTCTTACTCAGACCTGCAGTGCAGTGGTAACTAGACCAATTGCTGAGAAGATATCTGACCCAGGGAGCTTTATAATTCCCTGCACTATTGGTAACTTCGCCTTCGCCAAAGAACTTTGTGATTTAGGGGCTAGCATAAATCTTATTCCCCTAGATCTATAAGAGGTTGGGGATTGGAAGAGCACCTCGATGTTGTTGCAGCTGGCGGACAGGACCGTGAAAAGACCCTCTGGTATATTAGATGATGTGTTGATTCAGGTAGGGAAATTTGTGTTCCCTACATATTTTGTGATTCTAGATTGCAAGGTGGATGAATAGATTCCCCTAATTTTGGGAAGGCCATTCTTGGCCACTGGGAGAGCTCTCATTGATTGTGAGACTGCGGAGCTCAAGATTAGATTAAACGATGAAGAGATAACATTCAATGTGCAAAAAATCTATGAGGCGACCAAGTGAATTCGCCAATTTCGCACTAGTTGATGTCGTGGATGTAATTGTAGAAACTGATGATGAGATGCTAACTATTGAGGACCCTCTTGCTGCATGTCTGATGAATTTAGATGAGGTGAATGGAGAAGAATTGGTGGAATGGGTACTGGCTTTATAGGGTAGAGGGTTCTGGGATAGAACTCTTGAATTTGAGCCCTTACACTTAGAAAACAGAGAAACTCCCCCAGCCAAGTCATCCATTGAAGAGCCACCAAAGCTGGAATTAAAGCCACTTCCTACCCATCTCAGGTATGAATTCCTTGGACCTAACTCCACATTACATGTTATTATCTCATCTAGTTTGTTAGATGTGCAGTCACAACAACTCTTGTAGGTACTCAAGGAGTGTAAGACTTCCATTGGGTGGACCATGGCAGACATTAAGGGGATCATCCCACCTATTGTATGCATAATATTCTGCTAGAAGAGGGACACAAACCTTCCAGGGAACACCAATGAAGTTTGAACCCCAACATGAAGGAAGTGGTGAAGAAAGAAGTGATAAAGTGGTTGGATGCGGGAATCATTTTCGAAAGATGCCATCTGGCCTTTGCAATGCACCCACCACATTCCAAAGGTTCATGATGGCCATATTCATTGGCATGGTAGAGGACATAATGGAGGTATTCATGGATGATTTCTCAGTGGTAGGGAACTCATTCGATGAGTGCCTTATCAATCTGACTCGTGTACTGAAATGGTATATTGAGACTAACCTGGTTCTTAATTAGGAAAAGTTCCATTTCATGGTACAAGAGGGTAGAGTCTTGGGGCACCGGGTGTCAAGTAAAGGAATTAAGGTGGATCGCGCTAAAATTGACGTGATAGCGAAGCTGCCATCTCCAACTTCAGTCAAGGCAATCAGGAGCTTCCTCGGGCATGCCGTTTTTACCGAAGATTCATAAGAGACTTTTCAAAAATTACCAACCCTCTCTATAAGTTGTTATAAAAAGATCACCCCTTCTTGTTTTTTGATGATTGCAGGGTAGTATTCGAGGAGCTGAAAAAGAGGCTGGTCACAGCACCCATCATTGTTGCCCCGATTGGGAGCAGCCATTTGAACTCATGTGTGATGCCAATGACTATGCAGTGGGGGTAGTGCTGGATAGCAGAAAGACAAACTAATGCATCCAGTCTACTATGCAAGTAGAACACTGAGTGGAGCCCAACTGAACTACACTGTGATGGAGAAGGAGATGTTGGTTGTGGTGTTTTCTTTTGATAAATGCAGATCATACCTGATCGGCTCTAAGGTAATTGTATACACTAACTATGTAGCTCTTAGGTACTTGATTGAGAAGAATGAATCTAAATCGCACCTGATTCGTTGGGTTCTGTTACTCCAAGAGTTCAACCTCAAAATTCATAACTGTAAGGGCACAGAAAATCAAGTCGTTGATCATATATCATGACTTGAGGGAGCTGAAAATTCAAATGAGGTTGAGGACATTCTGGGAACCTTTCTAGATGAGCAACTGCTTACTTCCTGTCTTGAGGAAGTGCCATGGTATGCAGACTTTGCAAACTACCTAGCGTGTGGCATAGTTCCTTATGATCTCTCCTCGGTACAAAAGAAAAAATTTTATCGTGACTGTCGCATGTAAACCTTATCTATTTTGAATATGTGTTGACATATGATCCGAAGGTGTGTCCTCGAGATAGAACAATCTTCTATTTTGCAGGCATGTCATGCATCGGCATATGGAGGGAATTTTGGAGGAGTCAGGATGGCCATGAAGTTCTAAAGGCCGATTTTTTTGGGCCAACAGTGTTCAAAGATGCACACCAATGGGTGAAGGGCTGCAATGAATGTCAGTGAACCGGGAACATTTCTCGTCACCATGAGATGCCCAGGAACCCCTTTCAAGAGGTGGAAGTGTTTGATGTCTGGGGATTGACTTCATGGGACCCTTCGTCAACTCTTTTGGCAATAAGTACATACTTGTTGCTGTAGATTAAGTGTCCAAATGGGTAGGAGCTGCAGCATTTCCCACTAATGATGCAAGAGTAGTGGTGGGGTTTCTGAAGAAGAACATATTCACCCGTTTTGGGACACCGAGAGTCATTATCAATGATGAAGGTGCCCACTTCTGTAATCGAGCCTTTAAGAAGCTGCTAACAAAGTATGAGGTGCATCACAAGGTGGAAACATCGTATCTTCCGCAGACAAGTGGATAGGTGGAAGTGTCTAATAGAGAGATAAAGAGTGTATTGACCAAGACAGTAAATGCCACAAGAACTGATTGGGAAAAAAGCTAGATGATGCACTCTGGGCTTATAGAACTGCTTTTAAAACACCAATTGGTGTGTCACCATATAAGTTGGCGTTTGGGAAGGCCTGCCACTTGCCAGTGGAACTTGAACATAAAGCTTGTTGGGCACTGAAATAGCTGAACCTAGACATTGAGAATGCGGGCACAATGAGAATCACTGAATTGCATAAGCTTGAAGTTCCGATATCTATCTTTTGAGAGCACAAGGTTGTACAAGGAAAGAATGAAGAGATTGCACGACCAAAACATTGTTGAGCGAAATTTCAACCCCGGGGACATGGTATTGCTCTATAACTAAGGCTATTCTCGGGCAAGCTTAAGTACCGATGGTCTGGCCCATTTTGAGTAGTCGAAGTATTCCCTTCAGGGGCTGTGGAGATTGCCTCAGAGAAAGACTTTCACACATTTAGACTCAATGGCGGAGATTGAAACTATACGTAGGCATGAATGAATCAAAGGAAGTGTCAGAGTTCCACCTGACTGAACCTCAAAGGTTGAGCGAGCCTTAACTGCACTTTTTTGCATCGTGCCGCGATGTTAAATCAGGCGCTGCATGGGAGACAACCCATTGAGTTATCGTAATCGTCATGCCACGATGTTAACTAAGGTGCTGGTTGGGAGGCAACCCAACGATAGTAATAGTTGTTAATTGCGAGTTTTGGGAAGTACTAACCAATGCAGGTGATGATGGGTGGGTGATAAGGCCATCGAAAGTGGTAAAAATAGGATAAGAATATGAAGAAAAAGAATCCGCCCAAGAGCGCGCCCGTGCTATAGCCCGCGCTAGCGGCCGCGCATATGGGCAAGTTTTCTGTTTATGGCCGTGCTATGAACACGCTACTGGCCGCGCTACTAGCACGATCATGCTAGTGTCCGTGCATATCGGAAAGTCTTCTACCTAGGATCAAAAATACTAGCGCGCCAGTGCTCGTACCGTGCTACGACCGTGCTAGTGCCGCCTAAAATCTGATGCGTTTAGTGGTTATTCTAATTTTTTTATGTTAATTGTTTTAGTCTAAATTACCCCTTATCTAATAACACCCCCCCCCCTTCAATCCTAACTCTCCCCACCGATACAAACACATTCAAACACCCCCCTCCCAAACCTTAAAACCCCTTTCTTCTTCACAAACTCCCCTCATCTTCAACTCCTTTCCATTTTTTTCAACTTTCCCCAAGTCTCAAGCACACTCCCATCTCCTCTTCTTCACTTCTCCTAACCATATCCCACTACAGGTATGTCTTCTAGGTACCAAATTTATTTTTTTTCTTTTTTCTGATTTTTGTTTTTTATCTTTTTTCATTTTTGTATTTATGTAGTTGTTGTTCTTGCCTTTATTCAGTCGAAATCTATAGTATATGTTGTAGTAAGTGTGGGTGGAGTGGTTGGTAGAGTTAGAGTGTGAATTAGTTGTGCTTGTGGGTACATTGTGGTGGTTTTGGGGTGGTCAAATGCTTGAAATGGGTTGTGAGTGCCTAATGGTGTTTGTGGAAAGGCCTCAGTGAACGTAATTGTGTAGTTGTGACCACTCATGCGTGTGAAGTCTAAGTAACCGCATTGTGTCACAATTTGGTGTTAGGCTGTGCTAATGTGCTCCCATTTTTTAGTTATTATGGCTCCATCTAAAAAAATGACGTGCCACAGGCGCCTCTTCTAGCAGCCAAGCCAGCTCGTCTAGGGCATGCGGGGCAGCCCCTGCCCGCCCCTTTGATAGTAACAGATTTTTCTCTGCGAAGGCTCAGGACCGTTTTGCGGAGAAGGCCTCTAAAAAGCCAATTATGGAGAGGGGAGTTGACATAGGATCGCTCTAGCTACACTACTCTTACATGTACACTGATCTGGTGAGGCAGGGGTTGCAAACTTCCATAGACGAGCTGGGCGAGGGCAATGTAATGGTTGTGAGAGAATTTTACACCAATGTGAAGGAGCATGTCGATGGCGTAGTCACGGTGCTCCAAAAGGCGGTGAATGCCTCTGTTGAGGCTATAGGACAGTGTACCAACTGCCCCCTTCTGTGGATCCTTATGATGACTTTTATGAGGGGTATGGCAGACAATACACACAGTGGGAGATGTTCTTTAAAATGATCTGTGTACCCGGGAAGGAGGTGGTATGGATGCAGTATGGTGAAAAATTTCACTCCTAGGCATTAACCTTTGAAGGGAAGTGTTGGTTGTATATTATCAATAATCGTCTAATCCCGTCCCTCAACACTACGGAGGTGAATGACCCCCGAGCAGCTTTGATTTGGTGCTTCATCAATGGTCATAACTTTGACGTGGCCAAAGTAATTCATGAGGAGATGTTCATCCGCTGTCTAGTCAAAAGGTATGGGTTCTTTTTCCCTTCTTTGGTCACTAAACTTTGCAGGCAAGCTCGGGTGCCGGAAAATCTGATGGTGGATGGGCTGGTGCCAAAAGATCGCAAGTTTTGTGCTGACAAAGTAACAACAGGTAAGGAGCTGGTGGTAGCAGATAGAGAGGATAGTAGGGGCTATGATGACTCGGAGGAAGAGGAGATCAAGCAGGGGGCGTAGGGGCCGAACCACAGGCCTAGGAGCCAGTTGCAATAGCTGTAGCACCATCTAGGACTGCAATATATTCTGAAGTTGCTCGGATGTCCCGTTTCACCGCTTTGGAGCAGGAGATAGTTGGGTTGCGTACCTCAATCACTGATCTGGGTACCCGTGTTGACGCGGTGACTGACCGGCAAGTGAAGTCAGAGAAGAAATTCTTAGGCTGGATGAGAGCTCTAGGTCATGCTTGCAATGTGAACCCAAACACCGTCTTCGATCAGGAGTGATATTTCAGGGAAGTTCATTTACCTCACTATTCTTTAACTTTTTATGCCATGAGGACATGTCTACATTTTAAGTGTGGGGTGGGGGATACTTCAATGTATATATGTATATGTAGCATTTTGACTGGTTGATGTTTCTTTGTTTCTCTTTGATGGTTTTTGGTGTTTTAAGTAATAAGTAGGTAAGTGACTTGTCCCGACGACGGATCTCTTTCAGCGGGGTTCTTGAGGGAATAAGTCGAAGAAAAAAAGGGAATATGGAGACTCTTCCTGATGATGGAGCCTTTAGACAATTTTCTTGAGGTAAGTACATCTAGAGAAAAGACCAAAAAAGATTTTTTATTTTATTTTTAGGTAGTCTAGTAAATCCCCCTTGGTTTTTCTTTGGATCACGGTTCTTTTCTGTGGGTTTAGCTTGAACTGTGTGTAGGTAGTTTTTGTTTTTTTTGTTTTTCTTAGTTTTTAGTTAGTAGTAATGGGCTATAAGCTTAATTCAAAAGAGAAACCCTTGACGTGGATACAGCCGAACACAATAGACACTTGAGTGTAACGCTTAGTCTCAGTGGTTGATTCTTGCTAAAGTGCCTTAAATTGTACGTTTGTCACTGACTTGAATACCCAGAAGAGAGTGTCTTGATAAGCCAATCTGGAGTGAGTCATGTGTCATGTGTGTGTGAGTTATACTGTATTCCATGATTCACATTTGATTCCTAGAACTTGCCTCGTGTGTTTGCAAAGAGAAATAGTAGTCTCATTCAGTCTTAGAAGTGATATAGGCATTTCTTTGTTGAACCAGACATATAAAGCAGACTCACCTAAATGTAATACATCGTAATCAACCCTGTTGAGCCTATAAGCCTATTTCTTTGGCAACCACATTGCGAACCTTACCCAATTATTTGAATGGACATCTGTTTGTACCCGTTTACCTACCATAAGTACTTGAATGGTATTGAAATTATGCAAAAGCAAAAGTGTGGGGTGGTGGTTTGGTTTTTTGAGTGGAATTGTTGAAATAGAGAAAAGGTGCAGTGTTTGGAAAAGTAAAAGAATAAGCACCACTGAAAAGAAAAAATAACGAGTAAATGTAGTAATCGATAAGTGGCGGTTGTTACAATTGCATCTAATGGATTGGGAAGTTGTAGATAAAAAATGGTAGAATGCTTGGTTGACATAAGTATAGTTTTGAAGGTTAATGTACTTGTATTAACAGTGCTTAGGGAGGTTAGTCACTATATCCTACCCGTCCCTTAGCCTACATTACAACCAAGTGAAGTCCTATTGATCTTAGATTGAGTGGGCTCGATTAGTAGAGTAGTACACTACGGGCAAGTCTATGGTGCATCTTTGTGGCATGTGAATGTTCTTTTTGAGTATGAGCGAATTTTTTCTATCTAAGTTCCTAATTGTTCTAAATATCATTATATGTGGAACTACTCTCTTGTGTGATGTGAGGGCATATGATTCACGAAGGAAGGGCAAGTCTTGACTTCTGTGGAGAGTAATTTGAGTAAGTATGAATATTGCACGGCATGTGAGATTCGACTTTTGAGGCGAAGATTGTTCACTACTAGGCGTAACTTATGTGATTTGTTCTTGGTGTGATACGTTGGGAAATAATGCTTAGTGAAGGAACCTCTATAGAGTGTGGTGGATTGCTCGAGGACTAGCAATGATTTAAGTGTGGGGTGTTGATAATAGGCTAGATTTATGTAATTTGGCGATTGTTTATGCCCCAGCTTGATTATGTTTTACTGTGATAATATAGTTAAATGATGATAAATTGGCTCTAATTATGAATTTCACACGTTGCAGGAGTGAGCAGCAGATATGAGGACTTCAAATTGTGATTGGAGCTAAATTGAAGCAAGAAAAGCCCCTAGGAGCTGAGTACTTGGGAAGATGAGAGAAAGAAGAGATGAAATAAAGACCTGGACTAGCACGTCCACTAGCGCGGAAAGTTGAGGCAGAATGATAGGCTATATGCACGGTCACTAGCGCGTCCACTAGTTGGGCGTGATCATATAGCTGCAGGGATGGAGCCATCGTTATACCGCTACATCGGAAAGATTTATTAAATGTACATATATAAACAATAAGAATATTATCTTTTCATGATCGTCAATAGCAATCATATAAGAAACATGAGAATCAACAGGAGTGATTAATAACTAGTTGAGCTGTATTTGTCTTGAGTAATTACTATATAACTCAACATCTTTCCTGACGTGTAAGTAAATTCCAAGTTTACTCTTGAACATTAATATAAACTTATGAGTGTGAAAAATGAGCTTGCTAAATGTTAGTTATGTTGCTATATGAAAGAATCTGAATATTAAACCTAAAACCTTAATATTGTGAATAAAGTAATGAAGTACTTTTATTTTTAATTTTAAAAAAGAAAAAACAAATTATTGGAGTTCTCGACCCAGCAAATTTGGTGTCACCTAACTTACATTGGAGTTCTCGAGCCCAATTAAAATATTTTAGCCAGTGAATATCAACAAAGAAACATCTCGATCGAGAAGGAGTAAAATAATTGGCGCATAAGCTAAAGATCAATGTATACGGTCAAAATGAAGAAGTCCGAATTTGAAGCCTTAAATTGGTTTATGAGTTCGAGTCCGGGCAACTCAAAGTGGAGGTCGGACCCGGGTGAGGGACACCTACCTCGAGGAAGCTTATCAAAGGCCTAGAATGACCTACATCGAGGGCAGCTCTACCTCGAAGTCAATCAAGAAAGAGCGGGAATTTCTGAAGGACGCGTGGGTCAGGGTATAAATTAAAGAATAAGATTTGTACGAAACGGTACAGGTCCGTACTAGTTTATTGTACACATGTACCAATAGAATTCTTCACCCTAATGAGGAATGTACTATATTGGGGTTTTTCCCTCCTACATAAAGGGGACCCTAATCATTTTGTAAAGGCATCAGATTATTCACTGCAATAAAACGTTCTACTCTTCTCTTGTTTAACATGCTCAACAATTATTCTTCGGCTTTATTGCCTTTACTTTACTGTTCATACTTTATTGGTCTTAGCTGAGCTCGAGGTCTCTACTGCTTCAACAACATTGATTTGGTTTATCTTTTCTTCTTACTTAAGTTTAATATTGCTTGTATAATCACTAGTATTAGAATATATCACGTATCTTTAAAACCACAAAATATCTTTAGTTGTTAAGCACATTTTTTATTTTATTGAGACAAATATTGTTGCCAAATGTAAGAGAATTAAAAACTTTTAATGTGTATGTATGACAGTATATATGAATTTGAATTAACTTTCCCTATACTTTGTATAACATTGTTTTACTGCACTAGCTAGTGTATTGTATTCTCTTTCCATCTCTTGTTTGTTCAGCTTCTGGTTATTTGAAAACTGTCTTCCAACTTTCTAGTATTTGCATTTACATACTGCAAAATGGAAATGAGTAATTTAGTAAATTCCAAGATATGTGCATGTGTGTGCGTAACAGAAAACGTACATGTCCATGTTTGTAACACTTACTTCAATCCTCAATGCTTTGGTTGTTGCATGAACTCGCACGTACCCAAATTCGGCTATTCTTACCAAACTCCACTTATCCGCCTGTGTATACCGGAAAATTTCAGTTACTTTAACGTGACAATTTTGTGAACTTAGTGTTATAGTAAATAAAATTCTACTATTATTTTGCGCAAGACAAGGCTTACATCGGAAGGGAACTGGTCCAAGCTAAAGCCAGCCATTCCAATAACTGCATGAACTGGTGCAGTGTAATTGGTGTTGTCGTAAGTGTCAATTCCACCTGCATGTTTACTAGGCAATGCTTTACATTCTTTTTGGTATACTGCACAAGTCCTCTCATAATTGTGAACATGTCCCCATAATGCTAGATCAACCTGACACATTTTTTCAATCACAATAAATACTCAACAAAAAAGATATCTGAACCCGTCATTAAGAATCATAATGATAGTGTAATGAAATTTTACACTTTAAAATCATTTACCTTTTAATAGTTGATCTGCCTTAATTATTTTTTTTAATAAATTCAACTTTTATGGATGGTTATAACATTCTTCAAAGGGACTTGATAGTGTAAAATTTCTTTAAACCTTCGGCGTGCACAAGTTCAATTTAATAACGTAAGAAGAATACCTTGTTTGCCAGTAGTAGAGGCTCAACAGCTTTGACAAAATCATCATCAACACTTTT
The DNA here is from genome assembly GCA_026770625.1 of Nicotiana glauca. Classification (NCBI taxonomy): domain Eukaryota; kingdom Viridiplantae; phylum Streptophyta; class Magnoliopsida; order Solanales; family Solanaceae; genus Nicotiana; species Nicotiana glauca. The sequence goes on from MU732451.1 coordinate 24,395, forward strand.
AAGAAACACCCCATTAATTGAAGAATACATGGGTCGATGCCTATGAACAAATCAACATAATATAAATCATTAGCAACAGATTTAGAGACAAATTTTAGATTTAAACTTGATGTATTCAGCATTTAAGATTCTAAGCTTTTTTTACTTTTGGAATATGTTTACATAATTCTAAACCAAAACTGATCATTATACTAATCAATTTAAATGTTTTTCCTTAATACGCCAAATGGAGAAAATATTAGCATAATGGCTACCATCTACCAACATGTTACATCTTAAGAGAACTTTCATATAGTAAAACTTTATATTGATCTTGAACTAAATAGTACTAATATATATATATATATATATATATATATATATATATATATATATATATGAGTTTCAGTTATAAGCTCTGATAGTGTAAAAGATCTTTACATCATTAGATCACATATAAGATAATTATAGACGCTAAATAATGCAAGAAGAATTTTTACTTACCCAGTAAAAATTAACCAAGGAGTTCTTGATCGATCAACTGAAGTCATGTCTTTCCTCATCCATTCATACTATTAGAGATCATTAATTTGTATATTTGGCAAGAAATTAGTAAATTAGAATCTGCAAATTAATAACAAGTATAAAAAAAACTAAACTGGATGGTGAATTATACTTGCTCTGAGTTGTGAGACCAATTATGCTCAGTTGAAATAACTGTGAAGTGAACACTTCCTTGTTCAATGGAGTACCATGGCTTATCTTTTGCTGCAGTTGGCATTTGAAAATAAGTTTCATAAGGCACTCCACATTCTCCCCCTGAATCTGGTGTTCCATACACTGATCCTGTTCCTACATAATCCCTGAATGTTTTCGCACATAAAAATATAAGAATATTGTTCATATTTCTCCCCTAAGTTTATTTTATAAAATTTATGAAAATTTTAAGGTCTTGATTTTCTTGTGAGTAAGATAGTTGATTTGCAAGTTCTATTTTGACCAATCTGAATCTGTGTACTGGTAAACGTGAAATATCTTCTCTCAATTCTTGGCAAAGGAAGCCCCACGACAACCAAATCAAGGTTGGGGTAGATATATAGAGGAAGAGAAGAGTTATTGAATGCTCGCTGGCATATATTGATGAAGTAGTAAAATATTATATTTTTGAAGTATCTTTAATGTGTGAGAAAATAATTCATTCTTCATTTATGCAAAGATAAATTATTGCTTATTCGACCGATCGTACCCTGACTTATTAGGATAAAAGCTTTTCTTATTCTAGATGAATCGCATAGTCTTGGCAAAAGAAGCATCTTTCACTAGATAAGATTGTAGGGTAGTTGTACTTCGCTGAAAAGTTACAGGAGTCTGAATGTGTTTGGTACGATGGAATTAATAAGAGTTAATACCCTAAAACCCGCATAAACTATACAACCTTTAATTGTTAGTTGCCTACCTAAACTATCCTATCCCCGAAAACCTCCCGACCCATATCCCCCTTCGTAATAAAACTCCCTCATGGCATTCTTACTAGAATACACGCTCCAATTGTTTTTATAATCTGCGCTATGTGGCAATCTACTTGAATATTTGTCTAGCTTAATCCAAAAATCAGACTTAATTAAGATTTTAATACTCTTTATTATATCATTATACGGTAAAAATGAAATAGAGTGCTAGGGTTAAAACTAGTGGGTCAATTGTAAAAAAACTCATTTGTTTTCTTTGCTCTCATCGGATAATGGCTACACCCTCTCTCATTAGCGATTTTCTCCATTAATCTTGGTTCTAAGCTCTCAATTACTTTTTCTATCCTTGTTGCTGTTTCGAAATTCGGGATAAAAACTAGGGTTCTACTACTGAATCGGTATAGAAGAATAGGGTCTTGACAAGAAAGAGAGAAGTTCAAATGGATTCAGACGAAGAAATGGAGAAGAAAGGTAAAAAGAAGAGAAAGGAAGGTGAAATATAAAGAAAAGGAGGAGAAAATAAAAAGAAATATAATTTTTTTTTAAAAGTAAAGACTAATTAGACATTAAACATTGTGAGGTGGGCCATTTTAATGGCATTTTTCTGCTTTCACGCGCATTTTGGCGATTTATCACACACTCACGTAAGCGACGAGGGATCTTTATTATGAAGGGGTTATGGTTCAGGGGTTTTTTGGGGACGGGCGATAGTTTAGGTAGGGAACTGACAAAATTTGTATATTTTAAACGGGTTTTAGGGTATTAACTCAAAAACTAAGGGATTGTTACACAAATAGTCGATCAGATTTAATATTTAATTTGTCTAGCCAATATACATAATTATAAATTTATTATACACAGTTATATATATGTTATACATGAATTATACATATATTATACATCCGCCAGCTATTTTTAATTTATGAGATTAAATGAATAGCTATTTGGGTTAATTCTTCTTTTAGAAAACATTTTTTGAAAATGATTTATTTTGTATGTGATGAAAGAATGAAAAATATTTTCTGAGAAAAATATACTGTAAAAAGTGATAATAATATTAACAAACTGGAAAGTGTTTTAATGCAAATTTTGAGTATTAAAGGTAATATTAATGACCAAGTGTTGGCCAGTTAAAGCAATGATATGAAGAGTTAGAGTTAATTGGAAAGCAATGGTTGAAAAATATTTGGTGACAATCTAACACCAGAAAATGACTTGCTTTCTGAAAAGCATCATGGAATGAATATATATCAAGTTTGGTATGCTACACTGCTCAATAATTAGTAGTATATGTTAAACAGAAGATGCAACTAACTAATTAAGCTTAAACGAAGAATACCTTTCATGGTTGCCAATAGCAGTCATGTAAGAAACATGAGAAGCAACAGGAGTGATTAGTTGAAGGAAGTAATCCCACTCTACGAGAAATCCTGTGGCATAACTGATGTCGCCTATGTGAAATATGGAATCTATATTTCCAGAAGATACTTCATCTGCCATAGCCTTTGTCACCGCCAACGATCCTGGCTACATTAAAGTAATTGAACTATATATAAATTATTTAAAGTTCGGTTTTAATTTGTACCTTAATGTAACAAAAAGGAGATTGTGACTTTACTGTCATAATATGTAAATTTAGTGACCATACGTGACATATGCCTAATTTTTATTACCTGAATATAATGTTCGGAAGAAGGATCCCTAGGAGCCTTTCCCATATCTCCATATGCCAGAAATCGAACCTCATCTGATCCTCCAGCAGGTGGTGTTTTGAAGTCTATTTTCCCACTCCAACCAGCTGAATCACTGCATTGGTTTAGCAGGGGAAAAAAAAAGATGATGCTATGCGTATATGTTAGTAAGCATATATTGGGAAAGGACGAGAAAAATATCTCTGTCGATATGCTTGGTATGATCTAAATGATTTTTCAGAATAATGACTTATTTTATGGAAAATAATTTTCAATGTTTGGTTAGTGAGTACCTTCCATATTTGTAGGAGTATGTGGTTGAAGGATTAAGTCGTGTCATTACTGCTGAATGAATGAAGCCTGGGTCATGCCACCCAAAGTCCTTGGCTGGACTTTTTGGAAAAGCACCTTCCGATTTACCCAAAAAAAGAAAAAAAAAATATCAATTTTAAACCCCGACAACAAAATTAGGCCCAAAATGGGCATGCAAAATTACTGAATTTAAATTTAATTGCTGTGTTCCTCTTGGATAAAGATAGTACCAAAACATAAAGAATTATGACGAAAAGCAATAAATTTGATACTTGATAAACATGGATTAAGTGCTAGTGAAAATAAATAACAGAAAAGCAATTATTAGCTCATTTACACCTTAACCATATAGCTTACTTGTTGATGACCTTAAAGAATTAACGAGATAAGTCGTCAATTCCTCAACACAAACGTTAGTTGTATAATCTTGCTACAGCCACTAAATACAAGTGAAAAGTAATGTCGGATAGAAAAGGAAACAAATTATGAATAGGGATTGGAAGAAGAAACTTACTGCACATGTCCTTTTGGGTAAACGTTGAAACTTTTGATGTTACAGATTTTCCATTTCCATACTGCAGCTGCTGAGGTGCTTTATCCCCACTAACCCACGTTACCCTCATCTAAATTTCATGAAAAACAAATGGTCAAAAACTAACATTACGTATTACGAAAACATTACTTATGCTCAATAAGGGGAACTTTAGCTATGAACTGTATATCTGGTATTAAAATGAAACCAAAGAATTAAAATAGGAACCACAGCTCATTCTTGTTATTACAATATTTTGCCCTTCCATATAAATAAAACAAGAAATAGAACTACTTTTTTTGGTAAAATATGTCCAAGGTCGGTTTAAGTAATAATAATGCAACTTAATAAACTTACATTTTTGTAATAATTGGAAGATAAAATTTCTGCTTAGGATTTTTTAAAGAGTTCTAACGATAAAAAAAACTAAAACAAATTGTAATGAGATACTTCATTTTCCTAGTCCAACCAGACCAATTATAAATTTTTCGAATTGAACTGTTCTAACTGATAATAGTTAATCGATCTACGATCGATCCACTAAAGATCATCAAGGAAAGGATGAGATCATTTCACCTTTAACATGAAGTTTCAGTTTTGTGCTCTAAAATAAAATATAAAAAAATCTCTGGTAAAGAACGTTTCTCCATTTAATATACCTACGTGGTATGAATACGGATAAATTGGACCAGTATAACTTTCTTATATATCCTTCCAAACAAAAACATACAAAACTATGCAAATAGTACTTACTGAAGTTCCTTTGGAGTCTATGCTTGAGAGGTGGGCATATAAAGGCTGTTTAGGGTTAGTGAAACTCAATTTGTTTGATCTTTTGAGGATGCAAGGCGTGGCAAATCCACCAGCAAAGAGGACAAACTCAATATCAGTTCTGAAATTAACAACGTGAAATGAGAGAGAGGCACTACAACTTCTCTCAACACAAGAACCCTTCACATATTTCTTGCACTCTTTCTTCTTGCATCTTAGATAACCTGGATCTTTGCTTAAATATTGTGCCTGTCATAATAACCAAATCATCTGTAAGAAACTAAACAAATTAAATACAAAGCAATTTTTTTTTTTTTTGGTTTTATGTACTAGTAATACTTTTCTCTTGGGCCGGCGTGAGTAAGCTTGGTCCTATAAATTGGATGAGTTGTAATACTCCGTACCCTAAATAAGGTACTAAATGTTACTCCATTTACAACATGCATAAATTAAAGCTTTAAACTATGAATTGGATCGAAGAGAAATTAACAAGACGTGGTGCAAACGGAAGGAGAAATTAAGAGGGTGTTTGGCTAAGTTTATAAGTTGGTCAAACTAGCTTATAAGTATTTTTTGGCTTATATACGCTGGTAAATTCAAAAGTGCTTATAAGCCAAAAATAAGTCAAAAGTCATAAGTTGGTCACCCTCAACTTATCATATTTCAGCTTATAAGCACTTTAGATTTAACCAAAATGTTTAGAATTATATCCCTAAAATACTTCTTTTTAAAACAAAAGTCTTCGTATACCTAGTTCTTCAGCTGCTTATTATTAATTTCTGCACTTTTATCCAAACACGTAACTGCGTATTTTTTAAATCAGTTTCAGTACTTAAAAAAAAATTTCAGCACTCAATGCTTATCAGCTACTCTAAATCAGTTAAGTCAAACGGGCTCTAAGTGTGTAGAGTTGTTTTAGGTATATTCCAATAGTCGGATGGATATCTATTTAATGAAAATAGGAAAACTATTCTACAAGAATCTACAAATTCTTACATAAAATTAAACGAACTAGCTAATTAAGATCATGGTTTTAAAAGGGGGGAGGGGGAAGGTAGTGGACGTTTACGTTTTACCTCTATATATGGGGTGCGTGTCATTTAGCTCCACCAATATTTTATTCTAAAAACTTTTTAAAGTAAAATTTTAAAATATGAAACGCCTAAAATTAATCTGAAATCCAAGAACGAAAAATGTACAAAAATCAATTTAAATGCCTGAAAATTATATAATTCAAGAAATGAGTCGTGCATGAAACATACATGAAATGAATGTCAATTTCGCTTTCTTAAAGTCCTATTATCTTATGACATATTTTCAAATGGATGATGTCACTCAGGTTGTTGCGTGAATCAGAATGTAGAGTGTGTTTGGTTTCCATATTAATAATCCGTTTGGGCAAACTTCTTCGAACCAAAAGTACTTTATTTTCAAAAAGAAATTTTTTATTTTTTAAAGTTGAAGTGCTTAGCGAAGCTTTTAGAAGAAAAAAGTACTTTTGACTAAAAACAAAAGTAATTTTGGAAAAGCAAAAAAAAGTAGTCTCTCTCCAAAAATACTTTTCTGGAAAACACTTTTGAAAAAAATATAACTTAGAATCAGTTTTTCCTTACAATTATTTTAACTTTTAACTTAATAATATTATTTTAACTAATTACATTACTTAAATTTAGACATTATTGTTAATCTTTGATACTCAAACTTATTCATCAACCTGCCCAAGGTTGGGTCGCTCGTTGATCCGCATATTATTTAATTCAATTCATTTTGACTCAACTCATCTCAATCCATGTAAAATTGAGCTGATTTTAATCCGAAAGTGATTCATGAACAACTTTGCTAAAATATCTTTAAAATAATTCGGCTTTGTTTGATATGTTATATATGACCATAAAAAAAATTATTTGATAATTAAACAATTCATAAGAAAATAATACACATTAATTAAAGTTTGGTAAGAGTTGATTTTTTTGGGCTATGATCCAAACACATTTTGGCTCATTCCATCTCAACCCAAGTAATTTTTAATTCGCCCAAAATCAGCTCTAACCTGCTCATTATTATATTATGTCGTAACAAGACAAGACGGTGGCACAGAAAATGGAAACGTATTAAATGATCATCAAGAATGAAAGTGGGCAGCGGGAGCAAATGAATGTAAGTCAAAATATATGCATACCTAGTTAGTTAAGGAGGCGGTATTGCATGACTCATTTATTTCAATTTCAAAGTGGTACGAACTTTAGCTATGAACTGTATATGGGTGTGAGACCACTTCCCACACTTTATTAAATGCTACTCTTAAGTGGTAGGCATATTCCCACTACTTTACCACAAAAATCATTACCCCATTTTTTGTTTCATCTCTCGAAGTCTCATCTCTCTTAATTCCTTTCCTCTAGTATTATTTTCTTTTCCATAATGAGTGATTTTTAAAGTTTGTAATATATACATGTCCAATTACATATTTACATGAAAATTACTTAGCCAATATAATGGATATGTGAAATTTTTCTTATCTCCTCTTCGTTTTTTAACATTTGCTCCATGGTATCTTATTATTCAAACAAGGGATATATAACTTCAAAATCATTTTTTATCGCTTGGGCACTTTCTTTGTTACTTATAATATTTCCGAAGTACTAAGTTACTTATATATTTAAAATATCACATACACATATATGTACCATATAGTCACACATTTCTATAATAGCCTTGTTTGCTCCGATATGTTTAGTATGTTATAGTGTGAAGTATTGTTATAGAGGACATTTATTACAATATAATATAAAAATTAAATTCGAAAACAACTTGACTTTTATACTCTTAGTAAGTTCCTATTATATTGGGATATTGTTATAGAGTGATCTGACTGTACATATATTATATGAAATTCTATTATAGTGAACATACCTTGACAGGATAATGGCAAAGGAGTGGAAGTTCAGAGAGATCACCAGTCTGTTGATATTGTATGGCGTTAAAAGGGCAACTTGATACGCTGAAAACATGGGTATAACAACTCAATGTCAATAAATATCTTAACTATATGCTATAAAAGTAAACAAATAAATAACATATATTTTTATATCACTTCTTCCATTGTTCACATGCTCCCTATGTTCTTTTTTTTTTCTTTTTATTGCAAATAATTAGTAGTATACTTTCTCTTTGTCGAAAGTACTGGACCACTTGGTTGAGTTATATGTCTTTCTCCATCACGTACTCATGTTTTGAACTTTATTTTTCTGGTAAAGGTTTATTAATGACCCACCGGCAATAAAAAATTAAAGGAAAAAATGTTATGAACCTCAAATATTCATATATAATTTAAAGGTACTTTTGAAAATCCTGATAAAAGGTAATCATAATTATTCTAGTTCGGGAAAAAGAGAGATTGTTTCAACAACAAAAATCTACATTCATACTACAAAAAAACAAGACACGCTATTAAATATAGCGTCTAAAATAATTTTCTTAGAAAAATGAAAACACAGTCTCTTTTCGTTATTTTAAATTTTCTATGCACTGATAATGTTAAAAAAAAAAATGCATAATCCATTTATAGGGTAATTATAGGTAAATCTTTATGATAAAGATTAACCGGAAATTCGATAAAATTGGAGTAATAAAAAATATGCTAATCATATGTTAAACTACAATAATATATTAACGTTAACAAATATTTATACTAACTTAAATTCTTTTTTAACTTACTGAGAATATGAAGGGGAGATCATGCCAACCCAATCGCCTTTTGAAGGAAGCAAAACACCAGAAACATGAACTGTGACAAAGCCTTCATCAGAAAGGCTTGAATTTGTGGCTGTAGTTATACTGAGATACGGGTTCGGATCCGGGCATTTGGCTAAAACTCTTCGATTCAGTATTCGAAATTCGGATATAGCCGTATGATTAATAAACTCAGCTGTTGAATTCACAACTATGTTTGACAAATAACTATAAGTAGAAGACGGAGATGAAGAAACAGAGGTTAGGAACACAAACAAGGTAAAGAGAATTGTTGATAAAGTTTTGCAAATAGAATAGAAGGAAGCCATGGGAGATAAGATAACATGGAGATAATACTGAAGAGGGGCTAATTAAAAGGATGGATATTTATAGGTGCGGTGCTGGTCAAGTCTCTTTTTTAAAATTTTCCTTTTTATATTTAAGTTTTAGTTAGTTTGACATAAATAAACTGATAATTTCTCATAAAAATAAAAATAAAAATAAAAATGCAACCCGATGCACAAGGTATTCCGCGTTCACACAAGGTCCGAGAAAGGCCACACCATAAGCAGAGACAAATTTAGGATTAAAATTTTGTGGGTTCAACCTTTAAGGTTTTTAATAATGAATTTATTGTATTTTAAAGTTATGGGTTCATATAGGTATATATTACAATATTAGTAAATTTTTATATATAAATATGTGTTCTGCGTCAAAAGTATTGGGTCCAGGTGAACCTCAATACCGATACATTGCATCTGCCTCTAATCATAAGGGGTGTGATGTAGATAGCGTGCCTTAATATCATTAGTTGTTGCTTTCACGATTCAGACCTATGAGGCTATGACATATAAATCACACGAAAATAATTTTATTGTCACTTTTCCTTCTAACTTTTCATATCAAATCTGATATAATCGCCTGAAATATAGAATGACACAACTTGGTATATCAAATCTAAATTGCATTGATATTAAAAAACAATTATTATATATAAATTAAATTTTTTTTTTTGTGGTCAATTTGTCAAATTAGGTCTACATATATATATATGTGTGTGAAAGCTAGATGTAAAACTTTAATATTCCTTTGGGTTTTAGTGCAAATGACCTAAATTAGCTTTGACGGATGAATTTACAAATATGTATGATGATATTTACCTAAATTTTGGAGTTGAAATTAATACTTAACAAAGCAGCAGTAGGCATTAAGGAAAAATCGATAATAGTAGTAATATATTCCATCCGTGTCAAGTTCGATATGTTAGTAATTATTTTTATGAGACAATTTTCGCATGTACCTAGTATTTTGTTTTTAATTTTTTAATAAATCAATTAAGAGGTCTTTCAAGTGCTTTATATATATATTCTAGAATTTGATCGTACAATAAGAGTTAGTTATCAAGTGTACTAATAAAATCAACTTAAATAAGATAAAAAGTTTAAATAAAATTACTAGAGAAGTAAAATTAAGAGAAACTCAATTATGGAATACATAAACTGTGAAGATCTAACATCATGTAAAAATAGCGAAAAGAATGTCTATTCAGATGCAAACTAAATAAATAAATGAAGTGGAAAGAATTATGCAGGTGGTCAAATCAAGAGGGATAAATTTAGGCCTACCTTGAATACTCCGATTTTATTGCAATATTCTCTAAACCAACCTCTAAGATGAATAAACTAATTGAAATGAAGATATTCGACCTAATTTTAGAAGTTTAATCAATAAAATAGCAGTAGGCATTTATGTTAATATTGAGATATTTAAAAGAAAACTACAGATATTATTTGTAAATCGGACTTTTCCAACAGAAATACTATAAATCCTGTAAAAATAGCACGGTATAGTCAATTTTCAGACTAGTCCTTCAAAAATAGCTACTATTTTGCTGCAACAGAAACCGATCCAGCATAATATATTGGAGTTCGGTGCACCTGTGTATGAACTCCAGCATATTATGCTGGACCGGTATACTTTATTGACTCCGGTATAATATACTGGAGAATGGAGCACCGGTGCTCCAAACTCCAGTATATTATACTGGACCGGTATACTTGCTGGAACTCCAGTATATTATGCTGGAGTTCTAGTGTACTTATGCTGTAACTCCATCATATTATGCTGGAGATCCAGCATACTTATCCTGGAACTCCAGTATAATATGCTGGAGTTCAAGCGTACTTATGCTGGAACTCCAGCATAATATACTGGAGTATTTTCAGGGTTTTGAATAGTATTTTTGCTCAAATTTATCTTTACATGAAAAGTGGCTAAATTTTGATTACTTTTGAAATTGGGCTATTTTTGAATGATCAGTTGTAAATCTGGCTATTTTTGAATTTCTGGATTATATAGTTTATACTTTTAATTCACCTCTCCTATTTTTAGGCACCGTTACGAATTTCTGGATTATATAGTTTATACTTTTAATTCACCTCTCCTATTTTTAGGCACCGTTACGAATTTCTGAATTATATATTTTTCTTTTGGGTGCGGTCTTTCTTCGGACCCTGCTCATCTGTCTTTTATTACGATAATTCTTTTCCGTCTCATTATGTTTCTGAGTGCTATTTCAACTCTTGGGATTATATTAAAGGAAAAGAATTATTTGAAACATATATGTAATGATCAATCCTAAAGAAGGAATACTGGAAATATTACATAAGAAAATTCTATTGATAAATTTGATTAATTCGACGTACCTTGTTGGTTATGACTTAATTAATGCTGATCATAGTTTGATTCCCTTTCGGCTGATGATAATAACTAATTCCAGTTTTGTCCCATTTTCTTCTTTTAGGGAATCAACATAGTTAACAAGATTTTTCCTTCATAAAACTAAACTAAACAAGGAACAGCTAACAACATTAAAATGGAAACTGAACATGTCATTTTTTTAGTCACTTTTCTTCAGCGTCAACTTAACTAATCCCCTAGTAAATACTTACTCGCACTTAATATTTATATCAAATAAAAGAACGGTTAAGGGTCTGATTTGCCCTTCTACTATTATAAATAGGCCTTATTTATCCTCCGTTTGAGTTTCTTATCAAAAATATCCCTACTGTTAAACTTTATGTTTAAATTTACCCTTCATCCGTTAAATATGGTTAAATATACCCTACCAGTTTTTTAATGGACACGTGGCAGCATATCATTGGACATGACCCAATTATTAAAAAAAAATTAAAGCATTTTTATTAAAAACTCGAAAACAATTGTAAAAATAGAAAAAAAAGTTTTTAATAAAATATTTTCGTTTTTGATTTTTTTTTCCAGTTTTTTAAAGCATTTCATTTTATTTCGTTTTTCGGTTTTTTTTAAAGTAAAAGTATTTTTATTTATTTAAAAAATAAAATGAAGAAAAAAATTTCGAAAAAAGTATCTTCTATGTTAGTTTTTTTCTATGTTAGAAGTAGCTAAAGATATTTTTTTTCGAAATTTTTTTCTTCATTTTAACATTTTTTTTATGTTAAAAATATCTTTAAAACTAATGCATAGAAAAAAAATAAAATGAAGAAAATTTTTTCGAAAAAAGTATCTTTAGCTACTTCTAACATAGAAAAAAATTAACATAGAAGTTACTTTTTTTGAAATTTTTTTCTTCATTTTATTTTTTAAATAAACAAATATACTTTTACTTTTAAAAAAATTGAAAAACGAAATAAAACGAAATTTAAAAACTGAAAAAATTCAAAAACGAAAATATTTTGTTGAAAATATTTTTTTTAGCTTTTAAAAAACAAAATATTTTATTAAAAATAATTTTTTCTATTTTTGCAATTGTTTTCCAATTTTTAATAAAAATGCTTTAAAAAATTTAATCATTGGGTCAGGTCCAATGACATGTTGACACGTGTCCATTAAAAAACTGGTAGGATATATTTAACCATATTTAACGGATGAAGGATAAATTTAAACCTAAAGTATAACAGTAGGGATATTTTTGATAAGAAACTCAAACGGAGGATAAATAAGGCCTATTTATAATAGTAGAAGGGCAAATCAGACCCTTAACCGATAAAAGAATATAATCTTAGCAGATAAATTTAAAAATAGTATAGGAACTACGCGAACAGTATTACTCCAAGTAGAAAGCTTTCTCCTATTTTCAAATGCAAAAAGCTATTCTAAATCTAGTAAACCCTAAACATTTTTTATGAACGAAAAGCAAAAGCAAATTCTGTTTATGATGAACGAGTTGGAGTTGTCATTCCACCCAGATGTTATTGGATATTATATTGTATATTTGGCAGCTGAACTTTTTTAATCTTCATTGTTTACTTCATACTATTTCTTGCTACTATAAAATTTGATGTATGTATTAATTTCTATTACATTTTCTTATATTTGTTGCAAATTATATGGTAATGAGGTCTAGCACCTCCCAATAAAATATTAATGGCTTCTTTATCATCATTATATGGCAGTTTTTACTGGACAGTGTCTCTAAGGAGGAAAAATGCTTTTTCTTGTAGTCTAGGAGTTCCACCAGCTTCGCATTAGGTATTGAATTGGGGGATTCGCATTGATTTGGGTATTATAATATTACATTAATTAGGTTAATCTCAAATATTGTATGCAGACATAGTGAGAAAACAATCGTTAAATTCTCCGTTTTCCACGAAGAAGATTTTCAATGCTAGATGGCATGGTGGAAAACTATCACATAGCTCGTTTTCCTTGTGGATACATCCCCGTGTTCCCCTGATGGCATGAGCTGTGTGTGCAGATCAATATTTATTTCTCTTTTGACTTTGTTTCTTTCGTTGATGATTTAGAGATTGACCTATAAATGCTTCAATCACCGCAAAAAAATTCTAAAAGATAAACATTATACTCGCAAAAAGTAGGATAGCACTGAATCAGCAAAAACAATTTATCCTTGTATTTAGTATGTCAATATACAGTTAAAAAAAAAAGAACCAATCTTTCAGGGAACATCTTTAGGGGTGTCAACCCCTCCCATTAGCATATATTTGAGGCAGAATAGAAAGGAACTACAAAAGAAAAGAAAAAATACCACAGCCGTATATTGCAGAACTGCCGTGTCTGAAAACCATAAATACTTAGGCTTCCAGGGGCTGGAGCCTTAACAAAACATAGATAAGCCAGTTCATGATAAAGTTGTTGCTCCACTATCAAGACCATCCTTGACACATTTCACCAAAAGAACAACTGAAAATGCCTGCCACCTAGCGCCAATATCAAAAGAATATGTTCAAGGAAAGGAAATCAGAAGCTTAACCTACAAGCCAAAAAGTTGCGCGCTTCCTCCTGTTGCATACTTGCATCACTTTTTTGGACCTTTTGAAGTCATTGCTACAAGCTTATGACCTCCTCCATTTCTCCAAACACCGCGCACAGGCAAACCTTCAGGAGGGTCACTATGCTCATCCGATGAATCTTTTCGATCTGGATCTGCATCAGGGTCTGGACTTTTGAGATTTAAAAGTGTTTCAACAGATCCATCACCTAGGCGAACTCTGTGAAACTTAGAGGTTTTCTTCCGCTGCTTGCTTTTCCCATCGTTATTCCCTGAACTGTGATTCGACTCATCTCTGGCAGACGAGCCATTCTGACGGGCTTGCAGCCTTAAGGGTTCACCTCGGGAATTCAGTTCTTCTGATTCACTCAGAGACAATTTTGTTTTACCTTTAGTAGAACGATACCCATCTTTTGACAACACTTCCACATCATCTTCAGGAATCTTGTGGCTGGACTGCAATTTCCTTACAGTATTTATAATATTATCAGCCACGTTACCCTTTGAAGTGCCATTTCCAGCATTTAATGACTTACCTTTACCTTTCTTAGAACTGTTACCATCTTTCAACTGATTGCCACCACTTTGAAAACTATGAATAGGGATGGTGCCTCCTAAATTAGCATTGAAGGTGTCAATTAGCTCTTTTTGCCTCTGTGCGTCGGGGCATAATCTAGCCAACTCAAGAATGAGGTGTGACAAGCCAAACTGCTCGACATATGCCAGATACGTCTCAGCATCAATTAAACCTTGACGATATTCTGCAGAGATGTCCTTAAATGCAGCGAATTTGTCTTGATCAAATTGTAGAGCAAGACGCATCCTTTCTACCAAAGATTTATTTGCAGTCTGAACATCTTCCACATTCGTGACTGCCTGCTGGCCACTTGCAGGAAGTTTGCGAGTCTGCGCAGCAGAGACTGGAGGAAAATCAGAGACAGAAGAGTCAAAAGACCCACTCTGAACAAGGTTTGGGGCTGATGTAGAATGGCTAATTCTATTGCTGTGGGACCAATTCTTTGACGAACCAACAGAACTAGAAGAAGCTTCATGAACTAATGAAGATCGAGCAGCAATAGAACTGAAATAACTAGATGGTGTAGGCACATCTACTGTTGACGGCTTAATCTGGCTAGAGCCTGATGTGGATCCAGTAGCGCCACTAACAGCAGGCCAAGCATGCTCACAGGTAATTACTGGTGCAGAAGGGTTGTCAGTTGCTGCCTTACTATACCTGGAACTAGATGACGGCAGCTTAACCTGGCTAGAGCCTGATGCAGATCCAATAGCGCCGTTAACAGCAGGCCAAGCATGCTGAGGGGTAATTACTGGTGCAGAAGGGTTGTCAGTTGCTGCCTTACTATGCCTGGAACTAGACGAAGACCCAGAAGCACTACTTACCACGGGCCAGGCACGCTGATGACCAATTACTGGGGGTGTGTGACCGGTTGCTGGCCATGCTGGAGATGAATTAGAAGGCTTTGTAGTTTTGTTTTGCTTTCCACGCAGACGGGATGCCATAGTGTTTTTGGGTAAAGCATCAGACTGAGGCCTTGGTTGATTATTAGCAGGAGGCACAGCAAGGGGAGGAAATGAAGACTCTTGAAGCTGTGAATTTCCGGAAGCTTGTGACACAGCTTGACGATATCTTGAAGCTGGCTCAACAGAATCTGTAGCCAAAGATTCAAAGGATGCAATAAGGAAATCTTCATCATTTGTTTCTGTGTGATCAGAAACTACCCTCCTATTGTTTGAGGTATCACGTGGTCTTCCATCTGCATTAGCAGCCTCTAAACTGGCTTGAATGGCCATGACGAGTTCATTCTCAGAGTTATCACGCCTAAAAGATCGTCCCCTTCTACGACTATCCTGTTCATTACTACGGCGATATCGAAAACTTGTTGGTATCTGCATAAAAATAGACAGAAAAAAATATAACTCACATGACTCCAACATAGTGCTCGGAATGAAATGTCAGGATAAACACAATGAAAACTCAAATAAATGAGGCACCATGATCTTCCCCTGGGGGTTTTAGGAGAAGATTGCCAAACTCCTTTATTCAAGGACAGAATTGAAACTTGCCTGCAAGGCAGCACTGCGTTGGGAACGCGACATACGACCTCCGTGCTCTAGAGTATTGTGCCTCTGAAAATTTAAACAGGAAAATAAAGGCATCAAAAATGAAATCTAATAAAGGAAAATTAAACATCTCCGTCCATGAAAAAATTATGAAATAACACAAAGGCAATAATTTGAATCTGCAAGTATGCATGTCTTTTGTGGAGCCCTTTATAATCTGCACAGCCCAACATATCCTAACCTTCAACTCAGTTTCAGATTGGAAAACAACAAACTTTTTTGCAAGACAGCTCTCATCCTCGCATAAGAAATGATTACTGCGGAAGTGGATCTGAAATGGAAAAGAAAACACCAGCTTTAATTGGCATCAAAAGCACCACTCAAAGAAGTTGGGAAAGCTTCTGATGATATAACATAGTAAGACCACCTCTAGGTCATCATAATTCTTGTAGTATTCATATTGTCCAGGATGCTGCCTGCATGAAATCAATGGATAAGACCCCGTGAGCTTTAATTGATCAATGATAACCAATTTATATCATGTTACTGTACACATAAAACTGCACCTCTGGCATATATGACAAGTATAATGTTCGGTGGACATATGAGAATACAGCTCATTATCCCCATAAAATGGGGTTCTACAGAATTCACAAAGAGGATGACCCATGAATCCACCTCTTTCACTTTCAGTACCATCAACCTCAGAATCACCTGTGTCTATATGCTGATTCAGCTGTGCCCTTGTGTACAGTTTCTGCTCACAGATAAATACCTGATTGACAAAGCCACCAAATCAGACATAATGTTGCTAACAAGTTTGACATGCATTCATCTTACTCTTACTAGAAATAAAAAATCTGCGCAAGTCCCAGAAAACAACTCTATCATAATTAGGCAAATATTTTCAGTTTGCAGAAAATCCAATTCACAACTCAAATATGAAGAGTTAAGTTGTTCCTCCCCTAATCCTAATCTTAGAAAGAAAAAATTGAACACAAATGCTTCAGCCACCAATCTCATTTTATAGGACTCACAATTACAACCAAATAACAGCATAGAGAGACCTAGTTCTAGGTTCCCAAAAGGATTCCAAATCACAGGAATAAGATTTTCCAGCTGCGCCTTGAATACCATATGAGAGTGTGCATGTAAGTGTTACATGCACCATCCAGTCTACTATCTCTTCAACGTATGTGATGGTCATTCCATCCAGTCGCATCATAGAAACTAATTAGTGTTTGTTCCTCAAAGGAACCAATGACTATCTCCTATTAGTACTGCATACTCGATCAAATGGGCATTCCCACTGTTATAGACAACGGTGCCCCCCCCCCCCTTTTTTTTTTTNTAAAAAGTAAGCAGAGCAGATAGTAGATGCTAGCAGCATCCTTTCCAGTTTAAACCATCATTTACTTCTGCAGATGAGACTAAGTTTTTGGGTTTTGGATCTCATCTGTGGTAACTTAGGTGTATGTGCTACATGCACCATCCAGTCTACCACCTAGATAACTTTGTTGCTGCTAACCAAACGACCCCTTATAGTTAAGTTACAAGGTTGTGAAACTCTTTTGCATCGAGGAAATAGTACTAAATGATGCAATTCATGCCAACCTTTTTCTCAAGGAAGAAAAGCACAGCATTTTGTATATCAATGAGGAAAATACTATTAAGTTACACAACTTAAGCCAACCCTCACCGGGCCAAATCAGAAGACTACTTAATGAAGTTACAGAGCAAAAACCTACATACACAAATCTGCAATCAGGTAAGAAAACTTTAAAATCTAGCAAAATTAAATAAATCTTACTGTAAACGCGTAATATTAAAGATGAAAAAATATTTTAAACAAAACAATGCAACCAAAAAACCAGTTATCAACTTAATTGCTAATAAGAGGAGAAACATGTAACTTCAGTAGAAGTAGAGTATGACGAAAAGAGGAGGTGAGAAGCAATATAGTGATTCCGTACACGATTGTATAACAAAAACATGGAGTGAAAGCCAGGCTTTAGAAGGTGTAGGCTTAAGTACCATTGGGGTGGGGAGATGAGAGTGTGATTGGATAGCGAGTTCTCGTATGATGTGGGGGTTTCAACAGGACAAAGCACTGATAACTTAAGAATGGAGTTGTTTAATCAATTTTAGAACTCCTTCAAGGAGAAAAACATGAACGAACTATATTCACTCCATAGCACGGGAAGAATTTGAGAAGAGGCTCCACACATCTTTCATTGCCTTACCAATAAGTACAGTGAAAGTTATCTTCAAGATGTTGCTAAGGTGTTTCCTTTTAGAGTTAAGAAATTTAGAAGAGAGAGTCTCGACATTCCATAAGGTTTTTGTGGAAGGAAAATGCTAGATAGGGCACTGGTCAAAAACAGGTAAGTCTACTGGAGGATAGAAATGAGGTGGATCTATTTTTTTTTTTAATCAAGAAAATGTGGTGGTCTACTTTGCAAAATGAATCGGGAAAAGGCAATATTACAAGGTCAACTATGATTTTGGACTTCAAAATGGAACAAATGGGTTTAGAGAGGTGGAGATTCATTTCTGCATATCTACCATCAAATTGTCTAGGTCAATGGAAATACTACAAGCTTCTTCGGAAAATTCAAGGCGTCTATGGCAAGAAGATCCACTCTTCCACTAATCATACTTATTAAAGGAACACTAGCAAGATTATGACCAAGCAGTGATGAGGGGTTAATTAAGGGGCTTCACAGCTAGGTTATTTTCTGAATAGATCTATGGAAAAAAGATACATCAAGATGTCCCAACAAGCGAAATATTTACTTCAATTTTCAGCATCCCTTACTGGCATATCGAGGAAACATGGAGGGGAAATTCTGTAAGACCTAAACTTCGGGAGGGGAGAGGAGTTTAACCTGCTAGTGTTACTCTACTGGCAAAAATCTCACGTGTAGATAAACATTTAGAGATCATAAAGTCAGATGGACGGTATGCTCCGCAATACTGTTAAGGAGGGATGAGGTGATTTCCCCCTTCTCCTTCTTGCATGTAAATCCCCAGAGCACCGAGAAAAGTGCTTGTTTTGTTTTGTTTTGTTTTTTTTGCAAGAACAACAGCATCCTAATAGCAGAGGACAACGGAAAAGGCATCAACATAAGTTGGTGTTTCAACCACACGGTGTTTCAACCGCAATAGCGCAGAAGAAGACGTCAATTTTCTGTTACAACTTTACTGTAGGTGTCATATCAGTTGTAGTGTGCAGTGTACTAGATTGTGTTAAGATATGCGATATACACCCATGACGTGCACCTACCACACACATGTTGGTGCACTACCATTAGAACGTCGAGATATGCTATTAGACTGGACGTTTAAAAGGGAAGAGACCAATAGTAGCATATCCGAAGTAGCACTTCACTTATGAAGACAATACAGAACAAAATGTACAACAAGAACTCCTTATTTAGGAGTCTTCTTATATAGGACTCTTAGACTACATACTATACAGTTTAGTTATTCTCTAACCCTAACAAAGTACTTATTCTACTATAAAATGAAAATGAAATATTACCAAATATGATATAATAAACTTAGTCAATATTGTAGCAAGGCAAATATTGCAACCTTTTTAATTAATATATATTTCTGGAACACATAACGTTTCAACTAGTGTAAGATGACCAGTTGTGCTTTCATATAGAATAGAGAGTTACGTATGAGTTATCTACTTTGCGTATGCATCTTGTAAGTGCGATTCTTCCCTTTCACATCAAAAAATTCTTATGAAAAAAGGAATGAAACAGATAAAAGCTGAATCAGATATTGCAGAAAATCACCTTTCTTCCTTCCAAACACAAGCTGCACATGAGCAACTTGTGCTGGTGGAATAAATGACCTTTTAACTGCTCAATATTTCTGAACCTCGCTCTTTTCTTCATGCCATCACCATCCGGCCCCTCCATCTTATCACACACACTGCAAGAAAGCCTGCACATTGCCCTGATCATCTTGTAGTGGTCTAAATCATCAAAAAAAGCCTGGGTGTCCTCGTGATACCAATAAGAACCAATTCGACCTTCTTTTGGTTCATATGGAAATACCGTAAAGTCATTAATCATCCTTGTATAATCTCCTAGAGCCTGCAACACAGAAAAGGGAAAAAAGAAGAAAATCACCCACCAAGGATCTTCAAAGTCATAAAACCAAAATCATAAAACAATTCAATAGAGTTTTGACAGATCGAAATCCCTAGAAGTGTATATTCATAGTTTTCAGCAGCCCCAAACACAAAGGGATCACTACCTATAAAAAAAATGAGTACATCTTATCAAAAAAAAATGAGTACAAAGAGACCAAATTAAAAAGAAAATACATCATTCTTCTGAAGCTAAGCAAAGATATGTTTGAACTTTGAAATAAATACAAGAGCAATTCAAGAGGATGAACCAAACACTTTTTTGGACAAGGAATTCAAAAGAATGACAAATGCAATTGTTAAGTAAAATCTTGATCAACCTAGTTCTTTTTTTTCACCGTCAACCTAGTTCACAAATTAAAAATTATAGTAATCACTAGACTGGTCTATGAAAGACAGACTTTTTGCGCCGTTTTAGATCCCAACCTCAATGATAACTCCTACATATAAAAGAAACTAAGTATATCATTTTGAACCTTTTTTCTTTAGTAAAGTAAGAAATTGATGTAAAAACAGCATTAAGTGAATGCTGGTGTGTAGTACAACCAAAAAACAACTTTACAGTTTGTGTCAACAATGGCATCAAGCTCTAATGTATAGTTTTTAACCTAGGCAACTTGGATAAAAGAAGCCAAAAAAAAAATTTGCATTAGTCGTCACCAATATTGAAACTAAAATAAAATATCAATTAAATAGACTTGAATTTTGGAACTTTCAGGTAAAATTTAGACTGATACAACCTGTACAAAACTGTAAATACATAGTAAATCAATGAGATTACGAACACGATCGGTCGCAGACCTAAAAAGAAATACATTACTCTGAAACAAAGGTCAAATCGAATGAAGATTAGGGGGAAACCTTGGTGACAAAGACAACGGTAGCCTCGGTCTTGCAAATACAACAACGGCGATCGTTGCAGATGAATCGAAGACGAGCGACACAGGTAGAGCAGACATCCTTGTGACCGCAAGCTCCATAGGCAACCCATTCAAGTGTCTCAGCGCAAACCGCACAGCTATCATCCATCGTTTATACGATTTTTGATCTAGGGTTTTTTTCTGGGTAGAATTTGTACACGAATCGGATGTAAAAAGAGGGAATTGCAGTTTGCGGAGACAGCCACCTGAAGAGTCTTACGCCGATACAAAGTGGAGTACCTTTTTAGGGTTCCTTCTTAGTTCTAAGGAACAAATTATACACCGCTTCTTCTTTGATGTTTTTATTTCTCTTCCGATTTTCGCAACTTGACCAAAGTAGGAAAACACAACTTAGCTTTTTGCTTTTTCTTAATCTTTCATTAAAATAATAGTAAAGCTCCATTTATTTACATTTAGATTAATTATTTATATCTTAATCATTAAATTTGTTTTTTATATTCTAAATCTTTTTCTAAGGCAAAAAATGGTCATTCAATATCCAAGCCAACCCATAAAGAACCTAAGTTAAACACGAAGGATAGAAATTTCAAGTAGTAATATGAGTTACATACAATATAGTTATTTGAGCAAGAGAATAAGTTGCTTTATTAGCATTGATCTGAGTCGCTTTATTAGCATAGTAACGTTACCGGATTCAAAAAAATTAGGCACAATTGAATTAGAGAAGTGACTTGACAATCGAATTCAACCATCACCTTATTCATAATATTTAAGCTTTGAGCCATGAAACTACTTCACAAAGGGAGAAAGCTTTCGAAATCTTAATCATTCATATTTTAACTATTAATTATTATTATTATTGCTATTGTTTATTGAGTATGAGTATATTTAAATGATTAAAACTTATAACAAAATCTTAATATTGTTAAGATGTTATAAATTTTAATATTTATGCAAATAAATTATTTTTACCACTACTTCACCCACTATCATTGCCACCTCCATCTCCCCTCCTCGCCGCACCCCGCCTTCACCATTATTGATATTACCATCAACCATCCAGCATCTTCAAGCACAACTATCACAACCACCAATCATCACATTTAGCGGTCACTAACGATAGTCACGATTTACAATCACCACCAATATTTACCATTAGCACGATCATCATTAATCAATATTGGCAATCATCATTATCATCCACCACAAGTACTAGTAATCGCCATAATCAGTTATCACCGCCATTATTTATCACCATCATTTACCATATTTATCGGACGACACCACGGCCAACTACCATGAATAATCAAAATTGCCAGCCACCATCACCACTAGTTACTACATACAACCACTACCATCGACCGCCAGCGCCACCAATTATCATCGTCACTCATGACCCATAACCATCATCATTATTCTTTACCATTGTAACGATCCGACCGATCGTTTTGAGCCCTAGCGCGTCGTTCAGCAGTCTGAGGCCATGATCAGCTTCATTTCAGGTATTGTGACTTGTTCCCATGGTCGGAATTTAGATTCAGGAAGATTGGAGTTAAATTTAAATGAAAACTCTCATTTGAGAAGCTTAAAGTTAAAAGAATGAACTAGGATTGGATTTTTGAGTAAACGAACTTGGAATCGGGATTTGAAGGTTCCAGCAGGTTCGTATGATGATACCGGACTTGGGCATATGCCCGGTTCGGGTTTTGGATAACCCGGGAGCGTTTTGGCGCCTATTGTGGAAGTTAGCATTTTGGAAGAAATTTCTTAAGTTTGGCTTGGAGTGAATTTCAACGTTATCGATGTCCGTTTGGGATTCTGAGACTGGGAGTAGCTCCGTAAGGTGATTCTGGAGTTGGGAGCGCGATCAGAAGTGAATTCGGAGGTCCGTAGGTCATTTTGAAGCCATTTGGCTAAAGATAGAAATTTGAAGGTTTTTGAGAAGTTTGACCTGAAGTGGACTTTTTGATATCGGGGTCGGAATCTGATTTCGGAAGTTGGAGTAGGTCTGTAATGTCAAATATGACTTGTATGCAAAATTTGAGGTCAATCGGACGTGATTTGATAGGCTTAAGCATCGGAAATAGAAGTTGCAAAATTTAAAGTTCATTAAGCTTGGATTGGAGGTCGATTCATGGTTTTAGCGTTGTTTGATGTGATTTGAGGCCTCGAGCAAGTCCGTAATGTGTTATGGGATTGGTTGGTATGATTGGTTGGGGTCCCGAGGTCCTCAGGAGAATTCCGGGTGGTTAACGGATCGGAAAAATGGATTTTTGGGAAGGCTGGTGTTGCTGGTTGCTGGTATTTCCGCTTCTGCAGAAATGGGACCGCAGAAGCGGCCCCGCAGAAGCGAGGAAGTAACCACAGAAGCGGTTGGGAGCGAGGTGAGCTGGGATCGCAGAAGCGGTTCCGCTTAAGCAAAAATTAGACCGCAGGAGCAGTCCAGCCAAATTTGGCCAGAACCGCATAAGCGGCCCAAAACCGCAAAAACTATATCCGCAGAAGCGGAAATGGAACCGCAGAAGCAGAAAGGGCTGGAGGCAGAGAGCTTGTTTTAAAGTCGGATTTTGGCCATTTCTCTCACATTTTTCATGGCTTGGGCGATTCTTGGAAGGGTTCAAGAGAGGATCTTCGTAAATAATGCTAAGGTAAGTTATTCCTACCTATTTTGAGTTAAATACATTAATTATGTATGGATTTTAGTATGAAAATTGGTAGAAAATTGAGGGTTAGAGGAAGACCTAGAAAATTAGTGTTCTTGGATTTTAACCACGATTTTGAGCATGAAATTAGGAGTAAATTATATACTTGAGTTAGTGAAGCCGTGGGTAGTGTATATCTTCGAGAAATTTCGGAGTCCGGGCACGTAGGCCCGAGGGCATTTTGATCATTTCACTAAGCGAAGTTGGGGATTTGTATAATTTTAATTGTTAACAAGTATTCGAGTATATTCTCATTAGTTTACCGTTATTTGGCTAGTTTCGGAACATTTGGCAATGATTCGAGTCGTCGGGAAGGCTTGGAGGTTGTTTATAAATCTTCAGAGCGAGGTGAGTCTCCTTTCTAATCTTGTGAGGGGAATTTACCCCATAGGTGAAGTAATTGATTATGTGCTCCTATTTGTGGGGNGGATTAATTTTGAACTCATTGGTAGCTTGAATTGTTTAACTCACATCGAATTAGTAAGTAAATTTCTAAAAGGATTAAACTTCATTTCTTAAATTGTTAAAGGAGAATTAGTTTTATTTGAATAAATATTCCCCGATAAGTTCTTATTTGACTGATTGAGCATGTATTTTATGTGTGCCTGCGTCGCATGGATGATTCGCGAGCAGGATATGTGTTTATTTATGGAACGGGCCGAACGCCTCGGTGAGAATAGATGCATCTATGGTTCGTGCCGCTCGACCCTCGGCAGTGCACAATTTACATTTCTGTTGGAGCGGGTCGTCGACCTCGGCATGATTTGCGCGTGTTTATCTGTTACTTGAAAATTGTAAATGTGGAATTGGCCCTACGTGGCTTGATATAAACTAATAAGATAATAAAGAACAAACTTTACAAGCCCTGGATTTATTGTTGAAGGTGTTTACCTGTTTTTTTTTTCTGGCTTCACAATCAAAACTTCTATACAAATCCATGATTATCCTCGCACTTATAGAATATTGCTAATTGACCTCTAGTGAGTGTCGGAGTTGGACATCTCGTCTCTACCCATTCGGGATTAGGCGGGATACTCACTGAGTACACGTTGATTACGTACTCATACTATACTTCTGTGAATTTTTATTGCACATGTATATATACCTCTAGCAGCCTATTGGGCATAGCAGCACGGACGACTCTGGAACTAGGTGAGCTGCATTGTTCGAGACGACCCACAGCTAGTGTAGTTCCTTTCAGCATTTTATTATTTATTCCATGTCCATTGTATTTCGGACAGATGTTGTATTTTACTTTCATTATCGATAGTTGCTCATGTACTTGTGACACCGGATTTCTGGGATGGGTTTCAACGGACTTATACTAATTGTTATTATTTAAATTTGAATTCAAGTAGTAAACTTTTATTTATGAAAATGGAAGGAAAAACCTTAGATTTTTAAAAGTATTAAAAGAGGAGTTAATTGGTAATCTAGTTGGCTGGCCTGACAGAGGTGTCCGGCGCCACCACGACCCTAAGTGGATTTTGGGTCGTGACAACATGGTATCAGAGCACTAGGTTCCCGTCAGTCTCACGAGTCATGAGCAAGTCTAGTAGAGTCTCGCGGATCGGTACGGAGACGTTTGTACTTATCCTCGGGAGGCTGCAGGACTATTAGGAGTACTTCCCTTCTTGATTTCCTTATCGTGCGGTTCGATTCCTTTGAGGTGTATGCCTTTGATTCCTTCTCACTCAATCTTACGCGACGCGAGCGCTTGTCATAAATCAAAAAATTGAAGGATTGTGATGGCACTACAAATGTGGTGCGAGATGATTTTCCCGGTATAGTTGATTGGACTATTATAGTCGCATTTTGGAGGGATATTCTATTATTTCAACTCAGTAACAGAACTTCTAAGAGCCTTGAGGCTAGGCACAGGTTGTCATGATGCTTATGAGCGATTATTCCGCAGTGTTGTTGTAATGGTAGGGTGTTGCCCACGTGTCGTGGCAGTGAATGAATTGAAGGGAGGTTTACTCAGTGTGTAATCAAGGGATTCAGTATTTTATTCCCGATAGGGAAAGTCAATCAAACTAAGGATGGTCAGGTATGGGCTGGTGGAAGTAATGAGGCGTGGTATTTGCAAGCGTGGTTGAGCTTTCTTTTATGAGAGGGTGTCGTGGTCCTAATTGAACGTACTGAGTTGTTGGTGTTATAATCTGCTGCAATTTCCTTTATGGCAGGATATGGTGAAATAATATTGGAGGTACGACTGTCATATATCGCATGGTGCGTGGTTTAGGATTGAATCGGTATTTCAAATGTTGACGGTTCGAGAAAAATGACCTTTGGAAAGATTTAAAGTTAGTAGAAATGGTGGATTCAAGTGCCACGAAGATAGATTTCATTTAAGGCAACAATTGAGCAGCAAAGTATGAGGAAGGACATGTGGGATGTGTCAGGAGGTGTTTAAATTTTCTAGAAGGCCAAGTATGAGGAGCAAGGTCGAGTGACTGATTAAGGAGATAAGTTCCGCCAAAGTGGGAGAGTGGCAGGTGTTGCATGTGGGCTTGATAGTAGGAAGACTACGAGCCTTAAGGAGAGTTTGGATCAAATTGGGGATTTTAATGATTGGTGATCGAAGTCTGCGGGTATGATTTGAAGTATGGGCTATTATGCGGCAGAAGATTGATATGGCAGAAAGGAGCTGCTTGAAATGGAGGAGAGTGTAGCATAACCCTAAATTGGAAGGATGTTGCCGCACATTTAATTGATGTCCGCGAGGGGCGAATGGACTTGTGCAACTGGAAAGTGAGCTCGGACTCAGGATGTGCTATTGGTGTCATAGTAAATGTACCCCATGCAGCGGCGTGGGAAGATGTCGGGAGGTGATTCCCCTAGGTGGGTTATTCCCCGTGAGCAGATTAGCGGTCGCGTTGTTGGCGAAGCTTCTACAAGGAATTATATTGGTTGTTCAACAAAGAGATCGGTCGTGCGAATGTGGACGATGACTCAGAATATGAAAGATGGGGATTTACAGGAAGATCCCGAGAGATTTTGATAATTGATGGCACGAGGTTAAGTCAATAAGAGGTAAAAAGGTCGGGCGAACTCAAGAATGGTGAAATGATGGATTCAAGCTAAGTGGGAGAATCCCACCGCTTATGATTGAGCTGTATGATTAACTACTTGCGTGATTTCTGGTTATTAGCATATTGATGGATTAATCCAGCTACGAGAAAAAACCATAAGTAGTAAATTGAGCGGAGGAATTATTAAGGATGTGCCATGGTTAGCCTTCTTGGCTCACGTTCGGACTTGGAAAAAAGTTTAGGATTTATGCCTGGTATAGATACAGGTTTCAGAGGAAGTGATTTCGCTGGGTGCTTCGCCGAGAGAGTATTCGTGTGTTATAAAAATTACAAAGTGAATTATATTTGGGACCAAGTCAGAGCGGGTGGCTCTCAGCGACGGTCCTAGTGGAACTCAAAAGATAAAGTGTGGTACCTAATTCAAGCCTATAAGTACAACTAAGAATCAAGCTCTGTAGCAGCTTATGAGAAGGTGACCAGAATGTTCTATGATGTGTTACATTGTGGTGTAGAATTTGAGAAATGTGAAATAATTCGTGAGATTCGAGACAGCATGGTCTCGCAATTCAAGGCCACTCGGAGGTGAGTGTAAAGGGACTATGTTATGTGTTGAAGAGAGTTAGTGTTAATTCCAAAGCAATCAAGGATAAATTGGAAGGAAAAGGGATTGATTAGCCATAGTTGAATTTGGCATGTTGGGGTCTGTGATTCGTTCACTCAGCGTGATCGAGTTATGCGTTTGATTTGTGGCTGTACGTGTGAGGTTTGTCGGTCGCCGTAATTGATAACATTCTAAACCATTCTTCTGTTGTGGCTTGTTATGTGGAAGCAGATTCTGGAAGGGCTGGTGGCTTGGACCACTACTTGCAGATTTGCATATTCTACGGTTATGGAAATTTACCTGTGTGTTGCTATGATTCTCCCGAAGTGAGTTAAGTGAAAAGTTCGTATATGATGAAGTGTTAAAACATTAAGGATTTCAGAGTTATGATGAAAAAATCGTATTCTATCGTATGTTGGCACGTTGGGTACAATGAGTAGCATGGAAATACGAAGTGAGGATCAAGGTTGCAGTTCAGTTTTGACAAGGATGTCACGGGCTCGGATGAGCAACGAAAGGGTTGAATGATTAAAGTAAGTTGGGGTTGTCTTCAGCGTCACCTGATATGGCTGTTTTGTAACGAGGGCTTGTATCATGGTTAATGATTCTTGATCGCTTATCAGCGTTAGTGCGGTCGGTGGATTGGAGGTAAGACGCAGTTAATTGTTATGGTAGATTATGGGAGTGTGTTCCACAGGAAGATTGCATAAATGTGGCACGGCGCCACTTGATTGATTAAAGATATAGACCAAGTATGAAGAACTGTGATGATATCGTTAAATTGAGAATTTATGCCTGGAGGGCACTTTGTTTATTGGGTTATGAACCGAGGAGGTTTGCTCCGATTATGACGGTTGTTCTTGTGTGTTACGAGAGGAAGGAAATTAGTATGGTCCTTTGAAAGATTATTGGCTTAATTTGATATGATCAAGATCGACTTGAGGTCGGTGGATGGGTTTAAATATGAATATAGACTCTATGACAGTCCAGTTGTGTTCATTTCAGTGATGCGCTCCTTATGGAGTAGTCAGGGTGTTATCTCGTTGTTAGATATTTCATGAAGTGATACATTGCTCCGTGTGAGTTGTGAGACGGCCTGAGAAATTGTGTATGTGTTGAGGACCCGCGTGGGAATGTCGTATTATGAGCA
>MU732452.1:0-16986 GCA_026770625.1 Nicotiana glauca
GATACTCACTGAGTACACGTTGATTACGTACTCATACTACACTTCTGTGCATTTTTGTTGCACATGTACATGTACTTCTAGCAGCCTACTGGGCATAGCAGCACAGATAAATTCTGGGACTAGGTGAGTTGCAATTTGCGAGGCGATCCGCAGCTAGTGTAGTTCCTTTTTGCACTTTTATTA
Organism: Nicotiana glauca; assembly: GCA_026770625.1. Taxonomy (NCBI): domain Eukaryota; kingdom Viridiplantae; phylum Streptophyta; class Magnoliopsida; order Solanales; family Solanaceae; genus Nicotiana; species Nicotiana glauca. The sequence goes on from MU732452.1 coordinate 184, forward strand.
ATTATTTTCTGTCCATTGTATTTCGGACAGATGTTGTATTTTATTTTCCTTATCGATAGATGCTCATGCACTTGTGACACCAGGTTTCTGGGGCGGTTTTCGAAGGATTGTGCTACTACTTATTATTTAAATTTGAATTCAAGTAGTGATCTTTTATTTATGAAAAATGAAAAAAAAAACTTAGAATTTTCAAAAGTATTAAAAGAGGATTTAATTGATAATTTAGTTGGCTTGCCTGACAGAGGTGTCCGTCACCACCACGATCCTTAGTGGATTTTGGGTCGTGACACCTTGGTTCTTGGAGATTTTGACGATTACAAAAAAACACAAAAAGAAAAGACTGTCCAGATTCAAGAAAAGCTAAGTTTTCTTTTATTTTTTCTGTTTCTTTGTTTTCTTGCATGTGATTATATGTTTTTAATTGTTTGTCTATGTTTGTTACTAGGGTTTAATGATTCTTGTTACGAAAATAACATCTTAATTTCTGATATTAATATTAGATTTTTTAATAAATAGATTCTGATTAATTTTAATTTAGTAAATTGATATCAAAAATAGTATAATTGAATTTTCAGTGTGATTTTAATTGTTTGTTTCATTAGCTTCTGAAGTTAGTTGATTTTGTAATTGTTAGTGTTAATTAGTTTAAGTACTTTTAATTGACAATAATTAGTTGATTTGGTTATAGCTGTTAAATGATAATAAGTAATTAGTTAGAATTAAAAATTAGATTTGTTAAATTCTGATAATTAGTTTGTTATAATTAGTAGTTAATTAGATTAATTGTAATAATTAGGTTTATAAATTGATAATCCGTGTCAGTTAAAATTCAGGGGCAAAATGGTTGAAGGGCAGTAGGGTAATTAGTAAATTCAATTAGATCTCAGGGGTGTTTTGGCGTATATAAAAAGGGTTAATGGTAATAAAACGAAGGAAGGGAGGGCAGTTTTGGTATAGGAAAAGGGCAATGGGGTAGATTTCTAAGTGAAGTGGGGGTAGATAGGGAATTACACTAGGATAGATGGTTCTAGAGGGGTAACTAGTATAATTTCTAATAAATAGGGTAGTCAATTGAATAGCTAGTTAAAGAATAAGGATAAAACTGAAATAAAGAAGGGGTTAAAATACAATTAATAAACTTTGAAGTTCCCTCCAAATCCAACTCTATAAATAGGCATAGAAATGCCTCATTTTACAAGTCTGAAAAATCTAAAACTTCTCACAAATAATCTCTGCCTCCTTGAATCCAAATTTCACAATTTAACATTTCAAAAAAGCTCAAACATATTAGAAATTAGGAGAAAAATCTTAAAACATCACTGTTTCATTGATTTTAGTTCAAATTGAAGGCTGTAATCGGAGTGATGATGAATTTGTATTAAAATTAGTCGAGTGTTTGTTCTGCTGGTTTCTATCATTTGCTGTGACGTAATTCTGGTGTATTAAAGCTGTGATTGGCCTATTCGTTTTGCTGATTAAACTCTACTGATCGATCCTTCATTTTCTTCATTTCATTCTATTTCCAGGTACATTTCTGAATTCAATCCGGTGTAAACGTGATGTGAAGTTGAAAAAAATGAAGAATAATCATCAGTTCATCTATTAGTTGCTTCTATTTTTGTTCATGACATCTAATAGCTATTATAGTTTAAAAATTAGTGTTCTGGTAGTTGTTAGTAAATCAGTATTATAATATTTATTTTTTTACTATTGCAGTTGATTTTAGATGAAGTAGTATTGATATGGATTATGTAATAAGGACTGTTCTAGTTTGGACTGAACTTGTTAACTTTGCATTAGTAGCGTGATTTAACCTTTGATTTGTGATTATTAGTTGTATAAGTAGGTTTAAATGACTTTATATTCTGTAGTTATTTGTAATAATCTAATTTTCCGATTAAAAATAATTGAATGATAAATAATATTTAGCTTCAAGCATGATTAATACAATTGCTATTATAGCTTCGATATGACTTCATCTAGTTAGACATGATAAATATGGATATTAGCCACTTTGTAATAGGCTTTGTAAAAATAGATCAGATTAAGTTATCAAATAGCAAACTAAAATCGGTATTATTGAACAAATCAGTTCAAAAATATGTGATAAAATTCAGTCGAACAATATATATTAGATTTAGATAAATATTCTCATTCTAGGTTTATAATTTGGAATACATAGAATAATTGGTAATCAAATTGATTTAATTGAACTAATATCAGGTTCATTATGCCTGTGGGCTATTATGAGTCCATGAACCAGATCTGGAGACTAATAAAGTCTAAGGCCCAAATTTGTCTTCTGTGGTTAAAGTTTTTCCCCTCACTTGTCCAGTAACTGGGCCAAATCTCTTGAGGCCCAAAAGCATTTTGAATAATTTTTATACTGAAAATACATTAGGAGTAATGGAAATTAATTCATCAATATGAAATCAAGTTTTTAATTAGGTAGCGGGTTCAAGCTAAAAAGTTTTATCCTTTTGTTTGAATCCGGACTTGAATTTGAGATTTGAATTTGTATTCATGAATTAATTAACCTTTAGAGACGAAAAATAGAAAAACTTAGCTATTTTAGTTTGACCTATAAATAATAAAATGAGACGAGCCTCGCCAAATCAAATATATAGTTGCAGGGCCCTCATTAATTACTTACTAAAATACTTAGTATTCGGGATAAGCCGTTTAGCGAATTTCACGGCCTTCCCAAAAGATAACAATACGTTAGCTGTTTTAGGCGCGATTTTTAATAATCTTACCTTCCTAATATGGGTGTGCATTTCATGCAACCCAAATCCAAATCCGAAAATGTCAAATAAGAATGTGTCAAGGATTCGGGTGCATTTCATGTGACGTGATCCGAAAATATGTGCTTAAACGACGTTCACTTTCTTAAATAAAATAATTAATAAAAGCGGTAATTAATTCTAAAATTGCACAAGTAAGGTAACATGTATAAAAATCAAATTTTAGCCAAATATAATAGTTGAGCGACCGTGCTAGAACCACGGAACTCGGGAGTGCCTAACACCTTCTCCCGGATTAACATAATTCTTTACCCAGATTTCTGATTCACGACTGTTAAACAGAGTCAAACCCTTCCTCGATTCGGGATTCAAACCGGTGACTTGGGACACCATAAATCTCCCAAGTGGCGACTCTGAATCTTAAATAACAACGAATCCCATTTCGATTGTCCTTAAATTGGAAAAACTCCTTTCTTTACTATATCCCTTCCCGGGGTGTAGTAAATGCCGATAAAGCTATTACGAAAAAAAGGAGGTGTGACAGCTACCTTTTAGTTTGTTATGCTAATGTTATCAATATATTCGAGCTACTGTATTCATGAATACAATAGCAAAAATCGGCTAAAGAATAGGGTAGTCCAGCTGTCAGCCGTTGTATTCATACCATGTATTCATGAATACAACGTAATAATAGGTATCTCCAATTGCTTAATAATGGAAAGTTGCTAATTTTATGTGATACACTCTTAAATAACTTAACTAAATCAATTATAACACACAACACTATCAATCCTATTAATCAGAAGATTTATCAGACGCTAAACACCAAAAACAGAGCATTTTTTAGTGTTTCAGTCCCTCTTTTTTTTTCCTGACATTGTTCAGGTTCATAATAAACCTAATGCTTGTATTCGATTTTCTATATATGAATACATCATTAATTTATGTCGGATACAGCTTGTAATAGTAACCTACAGCCTGCATATTTCATAATAAACCTAGTGTTTGTATTCTGTTGTATCTAACAGTGTTCAATGTATTCAAGTTTACTTTTGTATATACAATATTTATTTATTCCTAATACATGGTATTACTATTTATTGAGTATATTTCATTGGTTGTATTCATTAATTTTCTATTTGTATTGAGAGTATTTTACTTGTATTTCACTGTGTTGTCGTTTTAAATACAGATGGATATAGTTAGGTTAAAAATACAGATGAATACAGTTAGATTGAATGCATAACTAATTGATGAATAACATCAAAATGATAGGACTAACAATGTATTTAAAAATATTGTTGTATGAATCCAAATACATATAAATATATTTAAATACAACAGCCAAAAATCACTATACAAAATAAAACTAAGTGTATGCCTTATCGAATACACATAAATACAAGAAAAGAAAATTACTATACAAACTAAACATCAATGTATTCAGACTCGAATACATATAAATATATCTACAAATAGGGTCATTGCGTATTTTTGTTCTACTTTCGACTTTAATGGTTGCCGATGAACCTGCAAATACAAGTTCCTCTTGAGTGATTTACAAATCGAAAGATGGCCCTTCGAATTTAAGTACTTTAGTGGGTATTCTGTAGAAAATCTAACAAAGCTTTTATAGTATTGAAAGATGGCCCTTTGAAATTGAATGCTTTAGTGGGTATTCTGCAGAAAGCCTAACAATGGTGAATATCTACAAAAAATTGTTGACGATAAAAAGAAGAAGCTTTAACGGGTCAAAAATCCAAAAATTTTAACACTTACCACAACTTTTTGGAGCAAAAAATATTGAAAATTGAGGGAAACAATGGCGATGATAAATGAGAGATCAAGGGAGAGAAATTTGGAGCAAAAAAAATTGAAAACGCCCATGACAGCTACTAGGTCTCCATGTCGCCTTGAGAGAGGAGAGAGAGATTGTAGAGAGAGAAATAAGATACTATGCGATGATTTTGGGAGAGAATAAACTGAAAGAATAAGAGAAAAAAATATTAGACAGCTTATTTAATGGCTTAACGGTAGGAAGGAACATAAATACATATTTTACTATAAAACCTAAAAGGTAACTATAAATAATAATTTTAAAAAAATTATTTATAATAAATAGGGTGTAAAGCTTTGCTACAGGAGGTAAAATTCCAATAAGAAAACTTTATTTATAGCCCATCGGCCCAAACATATTTTACCCGGTAGCCCAAAAACTGCAACATATATTTTATAGCCCAAAAATAATTCTAGTGGCTAGCCCAAAAGTACTGAGGCTCAGATCTGTAAAGACAGATCATGGAAAAAAGAGGCGACCACGCTACGACTACAAAATCACCAATTGCATCCAATTCTCAAACGGCTGGAAAATGGCGTCCAAGTTTGGGTTAGCTGGTGGCATACCGGAGCGTAGAGTTCGACCCATTTAGGATGCCATTAATTCTCGCCAGTTCAAAAATGCTCTCAAGTACTGCACCCCTCTGTCACGACCCGGATTTCCCACCCTCAGGGATCGTGATGGCACCTAATTATAGAAGCTAGGCAAGCCACAAATCATAAACTCCTAACTCCTTTATTTTAAATCCTTTTATCAATCATAACAACAAACGTTAAATATTTATATAACAACGAAATATGAAATTAAAGCGGAAGACGTAAATTAAATAAGCTAAACAATAATGCGGAAGTCAACATATGCCTCTACCCAAGAACTGGGGTCACAACATCCACGGACTATTAAGAGTACTAAATACAACCGTCTGAAAGAAATATAATATTATTTGTCTCGGATACATGAGATAACAAAATAAAATATAAGATAGAGGAGACGCCGAGCCTGTGGACGCCTGCAAGGCTACCTCGGTGGACTGAAGGATGGCTCCCGAGTTACTACTGCGCACCAAATGCTACTCCGGGATCTGCACACAGTGCAGAGTGTAGTATTAGCACAACCGACCCCATGTGCTGATATGTGCCTAGCCTAACCCCGGCGAAGTAGTGACGAGGCTAGAACGGACTACCACATAATATATATATATATATATATATATATATATATATATATATATATATATATATAGAGAGAGAGAGAGAGAGAGAGAGAGAGAGAGAGAGACAGCGAAACAGAGAAACAAAGGTAACCAATCAACATGGGAGGGTGAGCATGTTGTAGGGAAGGTAGTAACTTCGATTAGAAGTCATCAAGTAACGAAAGAAGCAACATAACTCATACAGAAATAAAGAATCATAAATCAATAAGTGAACAGCATTTCCCTTCGGCCTTTTACTCTCATTCTAACCAAGCAATGGTATAATAAAATGTGCACGGCGTCACTCTTCGTGCTTTAAGTCTCTTTCCTCACCAAAGCAATTATATGATAAAATATGCACGGCATCACCCTTCGTGCTTTTAGTCTCTTTCCTCACCAAAGCAATTATATGATAAAATATGCACAGCATCACCCTTCGTGCTTTTACTCTCTTTCCTCATATATAATCAATAGAATCAGCACTGAATGGTACATCGTGCGGCACAACATCACCCTTCGTGCTTTACACTTTCTCCTTACAATAACAAACAATGCATGACATCACCCTTCGTGCTTTAACACTCTTCCTCACCCAAACAACAATCACAAATAAAGGGGCAAGGGAATAAACAAAATAATAATAGAAATCCCGGCAAAGGAACACAATTGAACAACTAAATCCCGGCAAGGGTACAACATCAATAATCTCAACATCCCGACAAAGGAAAATAATCAACAAAGCAACAAGATCCCGGGAAGGGAACAATTCAATAACTCTTTCTATTTCTTTCACTTTTATTTCATAATTCACTTTACCAATTGAGCCAACACTCCAAAGGATTCAATCATCTCATATACTTTCACAATTGTAATATAACTTGAGCCAATGCTCCTTGATGTTCATAGGTCACAATTTCCTTCCACAAGCTTTTCACAACAAATAGGAATCATCACCAAAGCATGAGAGTTATAACGAAATCAAGATATTCATAATTTAAAGACTCACAGTCATGCTAGACACCAACGTATAGATACTCATCACCATGCCTATATGTCGTACTCGACAATTACCACATAGCAAATAGGACTCAACTCCTAACCTCTCAAGCTAAGGTTAGACCAAACACTTACCTCAATGCCTTGAACACAACTCAAGCCTCAATTATAGCTTTACCCCTTGATTCCACCGCCAATTTGCTCATATCTAATCACAAATTACTTAATTACATCAATAAACGCTAAATGAATCAACCCCAATGCATGAAAAATGAGTTTTCCAAAGTTTTACCCAAAAAGTCAAAAATTGCCCCCGGGTCCACGTGGTCAAAAACCCGAGGTTCGAACCAAAACCCAATTTACCCATTCCCCCACGAACTCAATATATAGTTTATTTTGAAATCGGACCTCAAATTGAGGTCCAAATCCCTAATTTTTGAAAAACCTAGGTTCTACCCAAAACACCAAATTTTTCCCAAGAAAATCTTTGATTTTAAGATGAAATCATGTTAAAAGATGAGAAGGATTGAAGAAAATTGGTTAAAAATGACTTACAATTGATTTGGAGAAGAAAGGATTCTTGAAAAATCGCCTAAGTGTGTTTGGGTTTGAGAAAATATGAAAAATGGGGTTCAAAATCGGTTAAGTGTAAAATTTACAGGTCTCTGATATGGAAAATGCGAACAGGGGTTCGCAAAATTGCGAACCCCGACCTTGCAGATATAGGTATTGCGAAGCACAATTCGCATTTGTGAACCCTTCAAGAATTCTGGACCTTCACATTTGCGAGACCTTAGTTGCATTTGCGATGGTCGCATTTGCGACATATTGATCGCATTTGCGATCCCTGGCCATCATGGAAACCTTCGCATTTGCGATGAAAGATCAGGTCTGGGCTGTTTCGCATTTGCGAAGCAGCCTTCGGATTTGCGAAGCCAATGCGAAGCATGCAGGTCAGTTCATAGTAGCTAACTTTTAAGTTCAAAAATACAACCCGTGTACTATGCAAAACTCACCCGAGCCCTCGGGGATCAAAACCAAATATACACACAACCTCAAAAATATCCTACGGACTTATTCGTGCGATCAAATTGCCAAAATAATATCATAAATATCAAAGTAAACCTCAAAATTCAAGAATTCTTTCAAACTTTATAAAACTTTAAATTTTCCAATTTAGGTCCGAATCACGTCAAACGACGTTCGTTTTCTACCAAGTTTCACAGGAATGACTTAAACCATATATAAACCTGTACTGGGTACCAGAACCAAAATACGGGCCCGATACCAACACGTTCTAATCAATTTTCACTTCAAATTTCCTTAAATAATTTTTGAAAATAATTTTACTAAAAAATTCAGTACTCGGGCTTGAGACTCGAAATTCGATTCCGGGAATACACTCAAGTCCCATATTTTCCTACGGACCCTCCAGGACCGTCAAATTACGGGTCCGAGTCCGTTTATCCAAAATGTTGACCAAGATCAAATTAATTCATTTTATAATCAAAGCTTATCATTTTCACACAGTTTCTCATTTAAGCTTTCCGGCTATGCGTTCGGATTACGCATGCAAACTTAGGTGACTATAAATGAGGTTTTCAAGATTTCGATGTCACAGAATTTAATTTAAAATAAGTCATCACACCCTCTCCTCTCCAAATACCCCAATTCCCCTTATGCTCTGGCACTTAAAGCTTTAGTTTTGGAAAAAATTGGTAAAGTGAAAGAAGTATTTTCCTTAAAAAAGAAATTCACATATCTATGTTAGAGATAATTTACATATAAGTCTTTTATTAGTAAGATGAAGGAAAGAAATGTTATTAGTAAGATGAAGGAGAGAAATGGTGAATGCTCTGAGTTTACTAAAAGATACAACTATTACTACTATTATTACGTGTATATTGTCCATCCACATAACTATAAAGATAACTTCATGCCAAAATCAAGTGTTATTTTTAGCCTCTCATTGTAGCAGTTAGAAGTTGGTAAACTTTAATAGAAAGTCATGTTTTTCTTGTGATAGCTTAGTAGGATTAGGCACTGAATCCTTACCTATTTCACCCCTCTCTGAATTAGACTGTTACTATATAAAATATATACTGAATAGTTGTTACTCTACAAAAATTATACAAAATAAATTGTCACTATACAAAATAGACTGTCAATATACAAAAAAATATACAAAACAGATTGTCACTATACAATTTATATACATATAGAGTGTCACTATACAAAATATATACAAAAATAAAATATTATTATACAAAAAATATACTAATTAGACTGTCATTATATAAAATATGTACAAAATAGACTATCACTATATAAAAATATACTAAATATACTGCCACTTTACAATTTATATACAATTTGCTCTCACTATACAAAATAGACTGTCACTATACAAAATAGACTGTTACTGTACAAAAAATATATAAAATAGACTGTCACTATACAAATAGACTGTCACTATATAAAAAAGACTGTCACTATGCAAAAAATATACAAAAATAGTCTGTTATTATACAAAAAATATATAAAAATAGACTGTTATTATACAAAAAATATAAAAAAATATTCATTTCGTATATGACCTGCATTACATATTTTATTTAATTGTTAGCTAATACTTATCAGATCCAGAAGTACATTTAAAAAGGCGAAAAAAGATTGCTCTATCGCGCCAAGTAGGGGTCGAACCTACGACCTTCAGCTTAAAAAACAAGCACTCTATCCACTGAACTACAGACGCTTGTGTTGTCATGCTTATTCATTTCGGCTACTATATGCAATACGTTTGGGCCGAAGGACCATTTTTTTGTAAGTAGGACAAAACATGGGTTATTAAAATTTTGAGGGGCTACAGAAGGTAGTTTTCTCATTTCATTTTTGAAAACGGGTTACCTACTACTAAGTATCAACCGCTTAAAACAGGCTGAAAACTTTTGGCCCAACTTCACCCAACGAGCGGGCTAGATTGTATAATGTTAATGGGCTTTACTGGGCCAGAGATAGGAATGAATAGCCTTATTGAGATTGCCTGTCCAGCCCAGATATTAATAGACCCTCAGTACCAACGTCCTTCAAAATTTCAACTCGCGCAAAAACTGAACCATTCCGGCAGTCTCCAGAAAAACAGGGAGCACTTCTTCTCGCTAAACCTACCAAATGACGGAGCTGGAATTGGTAATCGCGTCGTCGCCGACCGACGCCGGTATCAGCTGTTGGGACCTCCATTCTGGCGCCGAGCACCTTCGTTATCGGTCTTGCTCCTCCCCCTCCCACGGCCTTGTCTGTGTCGGCGGCCGTTTTCTCGCCTCCTCTCAACTCTGTGCCACCAAATCGTCGTCGGGCTCTATCCTTTACTGGTCCTGGAACAAGGTAAACAATAACAAATTTTTAATTTTATGAATTCACACTATTAAAGTTCGAAGTTAAGGTGTTCGATGCATTGCTTGTTAGAAAGCCTAGTTTTGGATTAAACTGTTATTTAGTGGCCATAATTGTGATTTTTGTTAATTACATTTGTAGCCTCAAGTTGAAGTTAAAAGCTTTCCAGCGGAATCTATAAGTCCACTTGTTTGCAACAGTGAGGGAACTTATATGGCCGGAGGAGGTGCATCCGGTGATATATACTTGTGGCAGGTTTATACTATGTCGTGTTTTGGTCATTATGCCCATTTATTAGCTCACTGTATCTGACAGTATCGATTAAATGTTTTATGTTTTGTTTATATTATATTTTGTAGGTTGCGACTGGTAAACTACTTAAGAAGTGGCATGCTCACTATAGGGCAGTTACTTGCTTGAAATTCAATGATGATCAATCACTTCTGATTTCTGGTTCAGAGGATGGATCTGTTCGAGTTTGGTCTCTTATAATGTACTAGTATTTCCTTTCTATGATTTTCACTTTTCTAGTTTTTGTTTGACGATCAGAGGGCTAATCACTGGAATTTGGCTGAAATTAGGGTATTTGATGATTTGTTGAGGGAAAAAGCAAGACAGCCTTACGAGTATAGTTTCTCTGAGCATTCCTTGAAGGTGACTGATGTTGTGACCGGGTATGGCGGAGCTAATGCAATTGTTGTATCTGCTTCAGAAGATAGAACATGCAAGGTTCGCCTTGTCATTTTCCCAATTTATTGAACTTTTCCGGTATGACTGATGGTCAATCATGATGAATTGTGTCGATTGACTCCGCGACAAGTTCGCTATGTTTCAATTGGATGCTAAGGATGATTTCATTTTTTTTACTAATATAATATGTTCTATCATTTTTTTACTGCTTTTTCAGCGTGTTATTTGTCTAATCACCATAGTGATTGGCAACAATTAATTAGTTGGAACCAGTGTACTGTACACCCTTGTTTGAGTCTCAATAGTCTTAGCTGTTCATTTGTCTTAGGTATGGAGCTTGTCGAGAGGAAAATTGTTAAGAAACATTGTGTTTCCATCAGTAATTGATGCTATTGCATTGGACCCTGGTGAAGATGTCTTCTATGCTGGTGGTAGAGATGGGAAAATATACATTGCTGCACTAAATGCTGTTGCTGACTCCAACAGTAATTACGGATTGCACATTCTTGGTTTTTTGTCTGAGCAAAGGTTTGTAATATATACGATTAGTTTTTTATATATATTTTAGCTAATAAGAAGTCTGGTTTTGTAAACCTTTAAGTTTTATCCCTTTTTATTTTTCGTTTAAGATCTTCGGAAAAGCTTCTGTATGACTTTTTGTGTTTCATGAGTACCGCTATATTGTCCTTTGCTGTCCTATGGATTACATGAGATCACCATGTGACTACTTAATTTTTGTTGGCATCACTTATAGCTTCATGCTGAAGTGTCAAGCGTGTAAAAGTTGTTGCTTTGAATCTCTTTATTCTTTTTGAATGCTGAAATTCAAGAGCCATTTAGTAGGAATCTATAACTTTTAGGCATGAAGCGTATGGAATTTGTGTTCTGGGTATGTATGGTTGAATTTTGCGACCAGGGAATTACTCTCAATCTGTGTATGGAGTTAAACTAGTTTCTGGATGTTCTTATAGGATTATGATAAAATTTTCCCTGTAACTTTTCAGCTATATGGTCATGCTATTTTTGCTTGTTATTATTTGAACCATGATGAGATAGTCCGTGTAATTTTTTGAACTTCTGTGCCAGTCCTGCAGACACATACTAATTTTTTTCTCCAATCCCTTAGCTGTTTTTAGTTTTCCTTTAATAACTTTACAACTATTCATGAAACAGTAAGGCTATTACATGCTTAGCATTAACTACGGATGGGGGCTTGTTAATTTCTGGATCAGAGGATGGCATGGTTCGGGTGTGGAACACTAAAGACCATAACATCGCCCGAATTTTTAGGCATGCAAAAGGTACAATTGATGCCCTTTGTACTTCTTCAAATGACTCATTGCTGCTACTTTAATACATTTTCTTGAAATTCTTGAAAAATTGATAGTCATGCATAAGAAATTTGTTTGTTAAATGTATGGTTGAATTATTTTTAAAAAAGGTTTAAAAAGTTTAAGGTTTGTCTAAGTGATTCCATAGAAATACTGTGGGGCTAAGTTAGGGCTGTGCATGGATCGGATCAGATTTCGGATTCTAGAAAATGCAATCCGAATTAATATCATATTGGATTTTAAAGTTTGGATCGGATCGGATTTTCGGATCGGATTATTATACCTCAAAGTTGTAAAGTAATAAGTAAATTTTCTTTGTAAAAGAGGCAATACAGTAAGAAAAATTCATGTTTCTGCAATTATGAGAGTACTATGCCAATATAACTAAATCCATCAATTGTAAAGGTAATAACTTGGAGGAAAATGTAAAAGAAGTACTAACTATCCGAAATTAAAGTTTAGTATTTATACATGCCCTAATAATTTCGGATTCCGGATCGGATCGGATCGAATTAACATTATACCAATCCGAATCCGATCCGAAATCCGAAATTTTAATAAACATAATCCGAAATCCGAAATTGAACGGATCGGTTTGGATTTGTCGATGTACTCAGCTCAAAGTATCCGAAGTTAGTTGACCGAATCCGGGACGTATCCTGCTCCTGATCCCGTCCCGTGTCGAGACGGGTGCGGCACCAAAAACGAAGAGTCCGCGCAACTTAGCTGTGGGGTACCCTCCTAGATCACTTAGTGTCATGGAAGAGTAAGGCTTGAAAAAGGGGCTTGTTTCCCTTCTTGAAAGCCTAATGTCTTGCAACAGTTAGTAAAATGTGGAAAGAGTTAAATTAAAGCTCTTTCAATTAGGACACTTGGTAGTATCTCACATGATAAATCTGATGATTCTCTGAGCAAACATTATTTGTTTCAGTGGTGGCTTAATATATATCTAGTTCAACTTCTATTTTCTTCTTTTTCCTTCTTGCTTTTCCAAGTCAGTGAAATATCTTATCTTTTTATTCATTTTTAACAGGCCCAGTTAACAATATTGTTGTTGTTAGACAACCATCTCTCCTGAGTACCAGAGGATCTGTGAATTCCCAAGGGCCGTCCGTAAAGAGACATGGGGTATTGTTACCACCCCCATTGGAAAAGTATGCTAACTCAGCAGATGATAATGATTATGTGGCAGTAATTGGCCCCCGGATCGATCCTGATAGATCTGTTGAAGCTTCATATATCAGTGTTCAGACACTAAATAATCAAATCTTAGAGCTTCAGGTAAGATTTTCTTGATTAATGTGCATTTCCTTTTCCTATTTCCTTTTTTTGTTTTTTCAAATCCGTGTCACTTTTATTGCGTGTTCCATGTTCTCAAGTGTGTACGTTATGACTAGGACATTTTCAGTTGTAAATTTTTATATTTGTTGCTTCTCAATTTAATGGTCCTAGTTTGACTTGGCGTGACTATTTATGAGAAGAGATGAAAATGTGAATAGTTAAATGTTTATTAAGGGGATTAAACTTTACCTTATAAAAAAAGTGTTTATTAGGGGAATATATGGTCCAGGTGTTGACTTTATGTTTTTTTACGAATAGAGAAGAAGTGGTAAATAAAAGAGGAAAATGGTCAACATGACTTTTTGTATTATAGATGTGTTAAACATTTTACTGAAAGTAGATCCAGTTTTGAGACTGTCAATGAGAAACAAAGGGCTCTTTTTTGGGGAAGGAGTATCACGTCTTTCTGATGGGGAATAGATACTTTGAAAATGTGGATGTTGCTCATGCCAACATTCACCAAAGCCTTATCATTTTTCATTACTTGTTTATTTATCCTTTAAAACCGGTATAGTGGCTCTACAGCAATCATCTCTGTGAAACTCTTCATGTGCTCAACTGTTTTCATGAACCACTTTTTCATGGCACATTCATGTTGGTATGTTTTAGAGTCTAGGAATATGTTGTAGTCAACAATCTTTCTGCGATTGATGTATGTATGTACCATCTAAAATTTTCGTTTTCAACATCTTTATGTTTTCATTCTTTTTATATGAAAAGATTGGTCTTGTCGTCAATTGCAGTAATGCACTTAAAGGGCTATCTGACCGTTAAGTGGTGATTTGTGGAGGTAATGGAACTGAAGACGGACTGCCGGCAGAATTGCTGGGTAGTTTGACTACACACATAACTTGGTTCAAATTTATTTTCTTAAAGAAGCAGTTAGCTGGCTTTTAGCTTCTATTTGCACTTATGATGGAAAAACAACTAGTACTTCGACAAATTAATAACATAAATAAGGTTTCGGAAAGTAAAATTGTGTTTTTGTGGAAAACAGATTTTAAAGTGAAGGAGAAACAGCTAGTACTTTGACATATCTAGCCCATACATATAGATACTAGATCTCTTTCATTCACATTAAAACAAGAATAGATGTCTTCTTCTTCGTTGGTTGGCATTTGTAAATGACAATGTAAGCTGACTTATTAAGGTCCAAAATTTATATTTACAAGATGTTCTGAGATGTATTTTGTTTATCCCGGCATTATGCACCACTTTGACTTTTTGATGCTTGTACAACTGCCGTGATAGTTAATCCCATTGCTATAGATATGTCATACTATTGCCTGACAAAAGTGATCATACATTGCAACTAATAGCGAGTTTTTCCTGCTTACAGAGACAAGGGTCTTCTGCTGCTGCTCAAATGGAGATCGAAAAGCTAAAACTCGACCGCAGCAGGTCCATACAAATGATTCAGCAATGGGAAAAGAAGTATCAAAATCTACATCATTTTTGTGTAACCGAGCTATTGGATGGGGAACCAGCTGGAAATGCTGAGTGACAGCCTATAACATATATATATTTTTTTCAACACATTCTGAGCGGAAAGGATGAAACAGAAGGGGAAGCTGCTTATAGATCGGAGTCTTCCACCTACGTGATGTGCTCACCCAGTGAGCTTGCTCTCAATAGAATCTATCTGCAGCAGCTTCTTAAATTTTTATGTAATATTTATTTAGCAGTGATTAGTTATGACGGTATAGATGAAATTCGATTCCTTTACTTGAAGTTTTGACCGTGAACAAAAGGTTTAAATTAATGAGTCTAGAACTGTCGCTGCATTTGTATTCCGTCAATTCTAAATGTGCCTTGTCTTCTTTATTTCAATTGGTAGTATCTTAATGTGGAACTCTCATTAATCTGAGTTCAAAGACTGGAAGTTTTCCCTTGAGCTTATATGCTATTGCTGACTGCAGACTCAGAGAGAAGCAGCTGTTTGAGGTAGGTCCAGTACATGGCTCTCAAATTGAGTCGGATATGTAGTATTGCAGACCCGGCCAGCAAGTTCTCAGAATCCACATTTTAATACCAGAATAGAGTGTCCTCACGCATAGCGGTTGCTTGGTGTACCAGGTTGCCCTTTAATACTAGAATGGAGAGCTGTATTTTCTTGTTCAGTAACCGCCTGACTTCAGTTGATTCCAACTGCCGCTCGTTGCTATATATGTGATCTCACATTTTGATCATACTTGTGTCTTTGACTTTTCAATCTTGAACTATTTCAACCACTGCTATGCAGCGTGTTACATTTACTTTTAGATTTAAGTATCATTTATCCTTTTGTTCCCTTTGACATACCCGAGAATTCAAGTGCAACTCAAAAGCTTCATATTCTTAGGTCGTGTTCTTATTATCAAGACGGCCTTTGCAACACACAAACGTGAAAACAAGAATAAGCCTACAGCAGTAATTTTTGAAATCCAATATCTTTAGTAGATGGAAAAGATATGATAAGACAAAAACTGCAAGGACATAAGCGTCGAAATTATTAGATTAGTGGTCCCTCGTCAAGACGTCAAACTTGAGGAAACTGTTCAAGAAGTCCCCAATTTATCACAAATCTTATCGTAATGAACTTCGAAGGAGAGCCTTAGAGCAAGGACAGAGTTACTTTCGAGTGACCGCTAGCTCACATGTTCGAGTCGTTGAAGCAATCACCAATATTTGCATTAAGATAGGTTATCTGTGGGGTTCATCCCCATTATTTAAGAGCCCCAATTGGTAGAAAAAAACCCACAACCCCTTGGGGTTATCCTGCACTTGGAAGAAGAAGTAGAAAAAGGAATAAATATAGTGATAATTTGATTCTTCGTCACCGTAGTAAATAGGAGAGAGGAAGATTTTTTCTTCCTTATTGGTTCCTTTTTTCAAAGTTGGCTGCAGCTAGGGGTGGCAATTTGAGCACAAACCCATCTAACCCGCCCAACTAGCCCAGAGATTAATGGGTTGGACTACAAACATTTTAGCTCATGGGTCAATTTGGGTTGAGCCCAAATTAACCAATTATTTTTTATAGTTCATTCTGACTCATTTAACAACCCAAATACAACCGATGAAACTCATCAAAAATAAAGGATCTCAACCTAAACTTATATAAAATTTACTTAATTGACCCATTTTTTTTATTTTTTGTATTTTTAATTTTCTGTTCTTTTATTTTTCTACAACACCCACTCACCCCACCCCACCCCCGCGCAAAACCCCAAAAAAAATTTACTTTTTATTTTTTTAAATTTCTGTTTTTTTGTTTTTCAGTTTTTTTGCGCCACCCCTACC